>VXAY01004359.1:435779-439245 GCA_013399855.1 Oxyruncus cristatus
CCCACTCAGGTTTTCTTTTCAGCTGGGGAAGAAAGTGAGAAGGAAGACGAGACAGGGGAGAAGGAAAAAAGGGGAAAGCAAAGCCAGGGGCTCCTTTCATCCATGCTGGTGCAATTAAACCAGGGGGAGAAGTGGGGAGTAATACATGCTCCTTTTTTTTTTTCTCCCATTGAACTGAGTATTTGTTGTTATTTTTAATTGGACTTTGCAGAAACCAAACTGTTGTGTTTGTTTGCAATCTGTATATTTTTGTTGCACAATAAAGACTACATCTCACCTGCATCTTTTGGACTATACAGAAATATCTGACTATTGAACGGGGAGAAAAAGCTAAAACTGTGAAGTCCTTTCTTGTTCTTTTTTTTTTTTTTTCTGTTTCCTTTCCTCCCCCTCAAAAGAGTGAACTGAAAACTTCAGGGAGGAAAAAAAAGAAAAACACCTTTTGAGTATTTTTTTTCCTGTGGAGGGTTTCTTTTTCTAAAAGGTAAGTTATTCTTTTTTTCCTCACTCTTCTGTAGAGATACGGGGCTGAGATTATTGCAGAAAACCTTTTAAAAAATTAAGTAAATTTTATCAAATGGCAAGTATTATGAGCTGCTGAAACACAGGCTCAAGCAAAGGGTAATCGGACCAAAAACCCCTAGGTCTTTACAGCAATCCTTTAGCAAAGATTTTTCTAGGGATCTGTAATTAAACTGGATAGTTTACACTGGAAATGAAGAAATTGCTTGGCTGGCTAGAACCAACCTTTAGCTTGGCTGAGTAAACAAAAGCACAATTTCTTTTCTTTTCACTTTTTGTGTGTGTGTATATGGGGAGGGGGTGGGCAGGGGAAAACAGAGGACTTGGTGAGGGTTAATGGTGTTTTTCGTGAAAGTGTCAGGAGAAGATGATTAAATTCCACCTCTTGTTCACCAGATCACTTTTGTGTGCACTTGTATATTTCATTGTCGGCAACCGCTGATGATCACATCTGTGCAGTACATTAAGTGGCAAGCCTCTTCATCTGCACGATTTTTTTCTGATGATTTTTTTCTGTGAATAATTCATATGATTATGAAGAGAAAAACTGCTATTTTCTATCTCTCTTTCTCTCTTCTGTAGCACAGATTAAAAAAAAAATCTTGCTGTAAATTGCATGATTGGGGAGATAGCCTGCTTTCAAATAATTTAATTCATGACAAAACCTAATTACTGTCAGGTAATACCCTGTCAGCTTTAATGCATTTCATCAGTCATAATGAAAAGAAGAGCATTTTATGACCCATCTAATTATCATTACATTTTAGGGGGAAATGAATGGCATGGAGCTGAATGTTAACTATTCCATTTTATTCCTTTACACATGTGGTTTGGCATATTATTCAGTAAGTTGTTTTTTGTAGATTTTTTTTTAAGAATCCTTGATTGGTGGGGGGAGTGTAAAGAGGGGTGGAAGATGCAATTAGATCTGGGTGTTTGTTCCTTTCTCTTTCCCGCACATGCACACACACACACACACACACAAAGTGTCAAAGTGGTTAATGTCTTTGCAGGTTGGTGTTGACATCGGGTATCTTATTGCCACAGTCCAAATAGAGTACTAATTACTGCGAATGATGTCACCGTAGGCAGAGGAATAATCCCATCATTTAATTAGTTGAATGATTTAAACAAAGATTTGCATAGATGCACTAATCAGTTGCCATGAATTACAGAGCAGCAGTTGCCAGCGAGGGGTAACAGATCATACAGTTGGAGGGAAAAAAAATCTCATCTCCTTGAACATAATTAATTTAATTGTCCTCATTAGCTGTACCATTTGTTTTGATTTTATTTCTCCCTTTCCCCACACATAACTTCTCCCTCCCTCTTTTCTTCTCCTTCTCCGAGTACATTGGTGGAGAGAGGCACACACACACTCACACTGCTGTATTTGCAGAGTGGTTGTGGCAGAGGTAGTCTATAAACAGAGGGAAGTGAGGCTCTTCTGAGCATATGGGTGCGTGCAGGAGAGGAGCAGGTTTCTGTCAAGTTTGGCTTTTCTCTATGTGCAGATCAAATCAGCAGAAAGGGGCTCTGTTAGTCTGCCGCCTCTGATTGTGCTTTTCGGGTTCTTGCTCAGGTTGGTTGTGGCTGAGTTTTGTTACTACTTAGAGGAAAAGGGGGAAGAGATTCAGGAATTGTTCATTGCACAGTATGCTTGTTCCAGGAACCTTTATATGTATCTATGTATTAAAAAAAAAAAAAAAAAAAAAAAAGAAAAAANAAAAAAAAAAAAGGAGATGCTTACTTGGTGGAGGGGGGGATCCTGTCCTAAACATACGCATTTCTGAGGTTGCTTTGATTTTTATTAGAGCTGCTGGATTATATGAGGGAGGGGTGTAGATGGCAGAGCACTTCAATGCTTTTAAATCTTCCTTGGGTCTTGAAAGACTTCTATAATGTGAGTGTCATTCAAATTTAGGGTATATTGTAAGCTGACATCTTTCAAAGCTTTGTGAAAATCTAGTGTGGTGCTTCTAATAGCAGACAACAGATATTCACTTTGAAGTCTGAAAACTGTATTCACAAATTCTTAATCTGGTCTTTCTCCAACTGCAGATGGCTCTTAGAGGGAGATGCCTTGGATTTTTTTAACTTTATTTACAGTAGGCTAGGCTCAACATCTTTATTATAAAACACAAAGAAACAATCATCTGTGAGAGTGAATGAATATCAAAGTATGCTCTACCTCTTCTGTGTTTGCATGTCTGTCTGTCTCGTGGTCGAGGGTGTTCAACACCCATAACACCCCCGTGTCTATTATTTTTCCCCCCTCCAACATTAGGTAGAGAACAAGGATCTGTCTTCGGCTCCTGGGACGAGGATGCTGGAGGGGGGAAACTGCTTGGCTTCCTTCAGCACTCAGCGTCAATAAGTGCAGTGAGGGGGGTGACATGTGGCAAGCGGGGCCCGGGTGGTGGCCGGCCTGGGGACCGTGCCGACGAGCGGGAAACTTTCACGCCGGAGTTTCCACTGCTCTCTGAGCAGCTCAGATCTAACACGGAGAGAGACAAAGTTTTCACCTTGAGGGATTTTTCTCATTACTCATTAATAGAGAGATATGTATCTTGCCCCCCTTTTTTTTTTTTTTTTTTTGCGTGGGCAACTTATGGTTTTGTTTTAGAAAAGTATTTTGGGAGTGGTGATGGCGGGTGGGGGGCGCGACGCTCCCCTGTTTCCCCCGGTCTGCTTCTGGAGCACTCTGTGGGAAGGTGATCCTGAGCCGCTTCAGTAGAGGTCACTTGTGTGTGCGTGTGTGTGTGTCCCTGGTGTTTGTGTCTAGCATATGCATGTGGTTTTGCTGACTGCACTTGCAGGCTTGTAAATTTTCACCATGGGAAATTACCAACAAAGCCCAATCTGTCTCCTGGCTGCTTTGCACTTTCCGAGGGCGGCTGTACTTGAGCGAGCTGCAGAACGAGAGAGAAAGCGAGAGGGAGAG
>VXAY01004359.1:446208-508770 GCA_013399855.1 Oxyruncus cristatus
TTTTTTGGTTTTTTTAATTATTATTATTTTAAAAATTTTTTTCTTAACAAACTAGAAACTCTGTGACTTCATGCAGATTATTTAAAATCAAATTTTTCAGGAGGTCTTTACACTGCAAGCTGTAAATACAATACTGCTACTGAAATGTCTGGAAATCTCATCACTTCGTTAATATGTCTAATAAGAATTGAAATGTTAAAAAAAATAAAACATCTCCCCACCAGCATCAAAATTTCTATGTCAAACATGGCCAAAACTCTGCCCCTGTGCCTCTAAAAGCTTCAATCTTTTCTTCTTCAGAATCTGGAGTGCTTTTATGTTTATAAAGATAGTGAAAATAAGTCTAAATATGTGGATTTAGCTGTGTTATCCATCATAGATATGCTGTTTATTTAAATTTTGTGTTGCTACATATTGGACACTTCGGCTGAAAGTGGATGACTTTTCATCTGAACTTTTTTAATATTTCATTTTAATTTTTGTAATCTTATTTCTTTTCAGCAAAGAGACCAGGTAAATGAGGTGTTAAAGAGGAGCTGTGGAACTTGGAGTAATGGAAGTTTCTGCTCTCAAATTTATCTTAGCATTGTTTTCAGCTTGCTGTGGACTATCTAGGTTATTTTATCCTATCTACGCCATCGCCTTTTAAATGAACTGGGTGTAGGGGGAGCAGCGAGATGGAGGAAGAAGAGGGCAAGAGTTTTTCTACTTCAGAGAGTATCTATTTTCACTCTTGTCTTATTGTATTTCAGGTATACAAATGCTCTCAGTCCAGCCAGACACCAAGCCGAAAGGTTGTGCTGGCTGCAACCGTAAGATTAAAGACCGATATCTTCTAAAGGCCCTGGACAAATATTGGCATGAGGACTGCCTGAAATGTGCCTGCTGTGACTGTCGCCTGGGGGAGGTGGGCTCTACCTTGTACACCAAAGCCAACCTTATCCTTTGTCGCAGAGACTATCTGAGGTAGGTCACATCCTTCTTTCGTTCACTGGCAAACTTGGAAAATCTGTTCAGTCCTTCCCACGTAGCTGCTATTGCATAAGCAGTACTCGAGGGCTGCAAGGCTTGAATATATGTTGAGGATGAGGAACAAATACTGAAATATGGAGACAAAATTAAAATCTGAATCAGAAAGCACAGGTTGTGCCAGGTGTCTGACGCCAATACTGGCGTCCTGTGCTCTCACGCAGAAGAGAGTAAATCCCCCCACGATTCCCACAGAACTGTGCTACTGGGGAGGCGGTGGTCTCCTCCTCCTCCTCCTCCTCCTCCTCCTCCTCCTGTTCCTAGCAGCACGGTGGTGGCCGAGTGTAGCAGCCTGAAACCACATGCGTGGTTTTCACCCAGCTTCAGTGTAGGGTTTGGACTCTCTCAGTGAGGAGTTTCACCCATATTTGCTTTGTTTGCAAAGGGATTTCATTTGTGGGTCTCCAGCTTTTATGAATGTTGCCATTCAGCTGTTAGCAGCTGGATCGAGAAGACCAACTATCTTCCCCATTCTTGAAAACCATGTGTCTAGTAAGCTCCAATCCACTCTGCTCATTTAACTTATCTTGGTGTCCTGGGTGGGATGCTGGCTACCCTCTTGCCACTTGTCAGAGACAGCGAATTGTCACCTGCTTTTCTGTCATCATGTTTGCTTGTGGATCTACCTCCTGAAAAGTATTTGAGGAATAACACTTAGAAAAGTACTGATGAGCAGCACCAGGTTAGTTTATCTGCAGAGCATATGTCAATAAATAGGGCTACTTTGCAGGAACCAAGTTTAATCAGCAAGTTTAGTCTCCCTGGGCTCTTAATAGTAAATAGAGAGAAAAGGCTCCTCTGGGGTGATTCCAAGCACCTATTTCCCACAGTAATACCTTTCCTCCATTCCCTGTAGAGGGGGACTAATGAGACTAGCTGCTCCAGGCTAAGGTGAACTTCTGGGAATATTTCCCCTGCCCCTTTAGAGGAACCTTTTCCTTTTAAAGGGACATTGAAGTCAGTAATACATCGGGGAAAAATTAAAATTCTTTTTGAATGTGTTAACTTACAAGTTCAGCTTAAGTACAGGTACCAAATAGGAGGTTCCCACACACTGATCAGTTCCCAAACTGTACAGCATGGGTAGCTTGGAACAGGAATCAAGACTAAAGCATTAACTATTGGTACTCTGGCTGTCCACGTAACAAACTCTTTTTTTCTAGAGTAGAACAAAAACCTTCACAAACGTGCTGTGCATTTGTTGAGCTGGGACTGCGAGGCAGATCAGCTTCTTCAGACATGGGCTTAGACTGCTTAGTGGTAAAAGTACTCTGCTACCTCTTAAAGCTCTGAACTGAACCCACAAAAGAGTGCTGGGAATTTAGTGTAGAGTCTGCACCTTAAAGCCATTGTGGTAAAGCAGCCAAAGTAGTAGGTAATAAACCCCCACTTTTAAAAACTGTTGGAACAGAAGGGAATTGTTATATGTGAACCTGGGTCCCTTGTGATCTTAAAGTGAATGTGTATAGAGAAGGTTTAGAACAGCTTTCTGGGGCAGGGGGGAAGTAGCATCCCAATTTTTAAAACTCATTTTAAGAATCCTTATGCAACAAATGCCTGCAGGAGCAAAAAAACTCTGCTCTGGCTGTTTGATCTGAGTTCCAAATTTACTGGATACTTTGAACTTACTGAATCTCCCAAGTGCTAGTGCAACTGATCTAATGTTTTAAAATCAAATGTTTAAAATCAAAGCCAAAAGTTATCTAGTAGTAGAGATATAAGCAAAGCATTTCCCCAACACTGATGCATGTACATACGTTGTTGGTCCGCGGTCTTTGAAGGTTTAACAGGAGTAAATATTTTGCTAATAGATTGTTAAAATTCATACTAAGCAATTCAGAGACAGGAGACTGTATTTTTTTATCTGTCATGACCATATTCAAGATTGGTGTTTCAGTCATTTCTTCATAAACAACACCTTTTACTTTTTTACTAGTGAAACCAGGATGCATGATAAATTCTGTAATAGCTTTTAAGATGTTTCTGGGTTTTGTCTCTTGATTTATCAAGTCTTAATGAAGCTATTTTTTCACAAACTTTTTTTTTAGTGATGCTTTTGAGTGCATAGATTTAAACTAGGTATTTACACTAAACTTCAAACTGATGCACTTAAGGTAATTGCAGATAGTCATTTGCCTCATTGCATCTTATCTACTTAGTTATGCAGTGAACCTATAAAAGTGATCTTTTTAATGCTAATGTAGAAACTAGTTAAATTTTCTCTAGCTTTGTAGTCGAATAAGCTTTCATATTTAGCAACACACTTGACATAAATTTAAGGAACAAATTGAATTGTACTAATGATCAGATTAGGGTTTGATTATGGTTTCATACTATCCTCTTAGTTTTTTGTTTTTTTTTCTTTTTAACCATAAAGGAAATCTTTGCTACGTGTAAAACAGTTCTGGCTTCCTATTAATTTATGTGGTGCCCTCTAGAGGATATGGGGCTTGAACAATACTATAAAGAGTAAAATTGCTTATTAACTTGTCTCTCAGTGTTCATTATGCCTTTCAATAAGAGAGCCATTCTACAGATGCTACAAGCAATACTGTAGCCAGTTTGGGTTCTTTAGCATTCATGTTTAAATTCATAAACTGTGTGATTGTGTACTTGCCTGCTTGCAAAAATACTTCCAGTATCTTTCATTTAGAGACGCCTGCCAAAAAACCTAAACTCTCCCTCAGCCCTGATGCACGCGCTTGTGCTGCAGTTGAGCCCTGAGGTACCCACTTTGAGCTTCTTATAAGTACTCTGTATCTTCAGAACTTCAAAACTCGCTTTGCTTTAGCTCTGTCCTTTGGTAAAATTAGTTAATTATACTATATTAAAACCTTTTTCTCTGGATTGGGAGGGACTGAGGGGATGGAAGGAATCTTTAATGAGGTTACGAGCTTGAAAGATGTTTTGGGTGTGAGAGGCTTTACTCTGGAATCTGATTCATGTGAGGCACTCCAGTGGATTCAGTGGTGGCGTACAACACCAAGGGTATTAGGGTGGCCGCAGCAGAAATGAACTCCATTTTGTTAACGAGGATGAGAACTGACTTGAGTAAAGAAAGGGCTCAATGTTAGAAATAACACACTCGGTGAAAATGATATGCAGAGTATAATTCCCCTGCAGGCTTCTGTCTTCTGCTTATATACTCTTGGGTTAGAAAGTGAAGACTTAATTTAAGGAACTTAGGTTTACGCCAATATTTCAAGTCCATTTACAGTGAGTGAAATATGCAAGAACTTTTTTTCCCCTTTTTCCCTCCAGAGCTGTATGGTGACATCTTAATGTATCAGCCTATCCTGCTCAGTCCTCTCTTCTGACTGGCAGCGTGTCCATTTACAAGCACAATATTCCCTTTGAAATCTGTCATTACTGCCATTAATGACCAGTCATTATGTTAACAGCCCTTGGGCTGTTAACATGTCAAACTGGTTGTTAACTGGAATGTTATTACTTATTTAAACCGCAGGTATGAGTTGTGTGAAATGTGCTTTGGTTGCGCATTCTGGGGCTGCTTCTGCTCAAAACAATAGGGAAATAGTGGAGCGTTTGCCTTTGGGGTGCCAAGGGATTTGCTTTGTGTTCCATCTGCTCATTTGATTTCTGCATATTTGTGAGGTCCTCCTACCCCTGGGCAGCCTCCTAATTTCAGGTGCAACTGCGTGCAATCGTGTCTCTCAGCCTTGCCCGCACATGGGCGGCTGCGGATGTCTCCAGATGCACAGTAATGCCTACTGCACATTTGAGATTAATATCTGGCCCCTGGAAGTGTAAAATGAAAGACCGACAATTACATGTAACTCAGTTGTATTAAATAATGAGCTTCCTCGGTTGCAGCAAAAATATGAAAGTACAGCTGTGCTAAGCTAGTTGCAATGTAGGTCAATCACCCTTTTCACTTAGGTTTTTAACTACGCAAACCCCGCTGAGCGACCAATGACTACAAAGTGCTGTTTCATTTCTATTTAATTTTGGCAGCATTTTACTGAAGAGCAGGCATTCATGCAGCTAAATTATCTTCACCGTTTCTGGTTTTAACTCCAGCTCCATGACACTAAATGTTGGAGTGCATATCTCTTAGTAAACACAAAGAATATGGCTTCTGTTTTTTTTTTTTTTTTTCCCCAAATCCATCTTTTAACATGGAAATTGAATTAGAACTTTTATTACTTTTTGCATAATTTCCCTAGCCAGACACACAAGATCGTAGGAAAAGGATTAACAAAACTAATATATTGGGGTGGAATTTTTGCCCTTAAACACATCTAGACCCTTATTGAGGATGGGGAGGATGATGACACAAAAGGTTGCACTCCTTTCCTCCCCCCCAAATTGGTAATGATTTTGTTTGTAAATATACGCCATTCTTTAGAAGTACAGCTGAATAGCTATGAAAATGAGGAGATTAGTATTCCTGAAAAAAGGGACAGATCATGTTGGTGGTTTGTTTGCTTTTTTTTTTTTCTCTTCCCCACTTGCTGATGGGGATGCTTGAAAGACCTGAGAAAAGCCAAGTTTTTAAAACTGGATATTGAATGAGATTTTGTAAATGATGAGACCTGACTCCAGAAAGTAAAGTGTTCGACCACAAGCATTATAAAGATGCTGTCTCCGTAAAATATTTAGCTTTTGAAAGGCTAAACTGAAAAGAGTAGAGTTTAGGGCACAGCTTTTTCCTGTACAACTGCTTCCTCTCTAGAGGCAATTATTATTTAAAAAAAATATTGCGTAGGAGTACTTGGAGAGACTTAAAATGTCTTGTGGCCTGGTGCCGATTAGCAGATCCCATTCTTCCCCTCTCATATCACAGAAAGTATTGCAAACACCTAAGATATCGGCTTTCTTAAGTGTACGTATAAATAGTCAATATGGGTATTTTCATAGGTAGTAGGTTACAAAGTATTTTCAGAATGCCATCTCAGTATGCTTCCCCAACTTGATTAAATAAGGGTAGACTTTTAAAGATTTAAGCACTCAAAGTTTTCAGGACTATTGAGGTATTTAAGGAAGTGAGGTTTGAGAGCTCCACTTTCTTCACTAAAGCTTTTTAGAACTGTACCCTTATTTATACACTAATATCCTTGTTCCAATGCATTGAAGTATTCAAGGGACTTCTAGTTTGCAGGAATATGCCCTACAAATATTTTAAAATATTAAAAAAAAAAGGTAGGTGTAGCGATTTATTTGTTCTGATTTTGCTGTGTGCGATGAATGTTCTAAGTTTACATAGACTGTATCATTTAGTATGTCTTGGGGGAAAAAAAAAAAGGCAAGAATACTCTCTTCCACTAATTGTCAAAGGTTTTGAAAACCTTCAAACACCATAACAGCTGTTGAAAGGATGAGGAGAGAGTGACTCACGTACGCACAGTTAATCCACCCAACTTGCGAAGAGTAATGCTTTTGATTTAGTTACACTCTGGCTAGTTTAGCTTGTTCTTATTTTAGTTTATCTGTGATAGCTTTTAATAAGAAACATTCAATTAAGCTATTAAAATTGGTGTTTAAGTCATGTTGAAATGCTGTGAAATGTGTGTACTCAAGTTTGACGCTCTTCAGTAGTTCCATGTGTTTCCCCGTATCTGCTGGTATTTTTCTGCAGAGCTGCCAAATTTTTAATAATTGTGTTATTTTTAGTGGCTTAAAATACACAGTTTAATTTCCAAGAATGTGAATCTTTCCTCTTATAAGGCTTCTTGAAAACCAGACGCTTCTTGTGTGTTGTCAAAATACCTCATTAATCCCCTGGAAATGTTCAAAGAATTTCAGGAGACTTTTCAGATGAAAGTACAGTGCCTCTTAAAGCCTGTCCTACAGCTCTTCATTACAGTACTACAGTGTGGTGTATTTTGATGGAAAATTATTTTACTACGAAGGTTTTGCCAATACATAGGAGCTCAATAAAGCTTAATAAAAGTGGTGATTTTGGGGAGCCTAAGTAATTCTGCAGTGCCAGAGGATGGGATAACATTCTTGGTGAAAGAATAACAATTCTATCGGTCTGCTTAGTATTTTCTGTAACCTCTTTTAAAGGAAATGCAACTTTGTTGTTTCCTTCATTGCTAATTTTTTTTCTCAGAAGTGATTTTGTGACTAGTGTTTTTATGAAATACATTTAAAATAATACCCATATTGAAGTTATTTACTTCAGGAATAAATATTAACAACTACATTTTGACATGTGATTTGACATCCAAGGTTTAATTGGATACTTTCTGCATTTTTGACCAGAAGCATATGTGAAACAAAGCATCAATGTATAATGTAGTAGAAAGGGGATGCTGCCTACCAGCGATGCTTTTAAAAGTTCTGATTTCTGCTTTGTTTTGGCTTTTTGTTTGGGTTTTTTGTGATTTTTAAAGTTTAATTGGTTTGAAATTTCAATTAATTTGGGGGGATATTTTAACCAAAACTGAAAAATAACTCCCAAGTCTCTACTATATAATTAAAAGCAAAGGTCTGTTACTGAATTTTGTTACTTGTTATTTGCTTCAAGTCTTCCGGAAAGCATATAGTATTCCTTCTTCATGTGACTGTTTGAATAACGTGTAACGATCAAGATGGATAACAATGTTACACGCTTTTTCAGCTGTCCTGGCTTCAGAAATTGTTTTCTCTTTTGATTTCTCACTGAAGTTTGACATATTGATGGTGGATTTTGAAATCAAAATACACAGTATGGAATACTCATAGGTTTTCTAAATTAAATTGGTCTTAACAATCGCCATCCTTAAGAATCCATATTTTGGGAATACTTTATGAAATACATTGCTTTTTTGATGGATAAATTCCCAGTGGATTTCTTAGTATTGTTAGGGCTAACCTTTTAAATAAACCTAAGTAATAGTTACATGCTTTTTTTTTTTCTGGTCAAAATATACTTGAACTTTTGATGTTCTTTGGACACAAATATTTAAAGCAATGAGTCTACTGTCTCAAAAAACTTTACATGTTTTACACCTCCTTCCCTGTAATGTAATTGTGGTACTGTTATTTTACACCTTCCTGAGGCTGCTTCTTGCCTATCCTGAATCAACTGGCATTTCAACACTTGAGTCTCATTGTATCTGGTTGGTACATTTAAAAATGGCTTTGCATGTCAGTAGTTTCATAATTTAAAAGAGTAAAAGGGCTGTTTAAGCCATGTCTAGAAATGTGCAGCTTTTTTAGCTGTATGTGTGAATCTATCAGATTACCATTTTATATATAAATTACTCAAACAAAAGAAGAAATAGTTCAGCCCAATTTGTTCTTTAGCAAGCCAAGTATCAAAATGAAACAATATACAGCTCAGACATCTCACAAGCTCTCCATGCTATGTCCTCTCTGCATATCTGCTTGGTATGATACTTAAACATATATTTATGTAGAAATCATGGTGGGATCCAGGTACTTGCAAGATGATTTTGGTCCCCTAAACCCAGTTAAGACTGACTTTAAATGAATCCTAACAATTAAGCATGTTGACAGCGCCACGGCAATCAGCAAGGTTAGTTGCAGCCTTCATTTAAGCATGTTCGAAAATGTCATGCTGGAGTGCCAGCACAGCCAATTCACAATCCAGTCCCTTTCCCCACTTGACATCAGAACTGCAGCTACCAGCAACTGGAGAGCATTTAGCACCTATTTTTCAAAGAGCACAATGATCCCAATTATTAACTGCAAAATATTTTCCTTTGGGATTAGAGTGAACCCTGTTTATCTATTTTATAACAAAAAACAGCACAGGGCAACTTTTCACAAGCACAAAATAACTACTTTTTATAAAAAGAAGAGCGCGTTCAGCTCTCGAATGATGTGCCTTGGGAAATCCTCCTGCAGGTTTTGAGTGAAGTGGCTTTCTGCAGTAGTGGAATTTAAGCTTTCATCTTTTCTTTTGCAAAAGTATCTTCTGTTGGCACATAGCAGACGAAAGCAATACTTGCTCAACATGCAAAGAAAATTATTTTGGGGGTGTGGTGAAGAGCAGAGAACATCAAGGATTTTATTGTATCTTTTCTACATTTGGGGTGGTGAGAGTGAGTAATTGAGAATAAGTCAAATTATACATTTGGATATACTGTAAGTGATGGTATATTGGACTAATTAAGAAGTAAATGTTCCCTTATAGTGCTCGAAATGCATGAGAATCCAACCGATTTTTGTTCAAGACAACCTTCCAAGCCATAAATATCAGCATATACAGTCTCTCAGGTTTTATCTTAGTGAATACTATCTATCATATTGTAACTCCGCATTGAACAGCATTATTTTTCCACCATGGGACAAAATAAATGTTATTTTTAGGTCATAATATTATTTCTTTGCAAATACTTTAAAGAGAAATATGTATTAGAGAAAATTCAGAAGAGTAAATACAGATTTAATAATTAATCCCTTCTGTAAATACATCCACTCTAAGAAACAGAGTAATTCATTATTGTTGATCAACTTCTAAGAATAGTTTCAGTAACAATTGCTGAATTTGGTTTTGTCTTTTAGATAAATTTTAAGGAAGGATTTCTAGGTAGTGGTAGTTTGAGTGCCAGGGTGCAGATTAGCGATGGTGATAGCTATTGCAATAATTGTGAATTATTATCTTATTGCTCATCTTTTGTCACTACGGTTGCTTCTACATTAATCTCGTTTTTTTCTGAAGTCAGGACCATTCAGAGCTACTACTCTTTCTCAAAGTTTACACAAAAATTAGGAGATTTTTTTGTTAAAGACAACAGAAAATTTAAAATCTCATTTTCTCATAAAGAAACAAACTTTATTTCTCCCTGTCTAATTTGTGTTAAGCAAATTTTACACGGAATTCAGAAGTTTCTAGGATTTGAGATTTGGATTTACAAAAAATCCCCAAAACTTTTTCAAGATAACTTTACAAGCCTAATGTGTCTGTCTGCCTTATACAAAGTGTCAAAGAAGGGGGAGGGCAGTCTCCATAACAGGCTGATCTGCACTAGTTTTTGCTGGCTTCCTCATTTAATCTGTAATCTGATACATTTAAGAACACCTTATACCAAAATAACGTTAAATCTAATCCTACAAATTCATACTACATGCTTGACTTGATGTACCCTGAATAATCCTATTGAAAGGTATAGGGCCTATTAATTTAGAAACATGCCTTAGTGAAGCCAAATATTTAAAATTGGAATGGCTTTGCTGGCAAACCCAGTTTGAATTGCCATGTCCTTGTTTTTCGTGTGCTCTGTGCTGCGCAGCAATTGCCACAACCCACAGCACGACATCCCTCCCTGGTTCCCGGGTCCAGGAAAAGTTCAAACCCGTAGCTCTGCTCCTGGCTAAGCACCTTGCTGCCGTGTCTAGGATGTCAATCAAAGTTTTGACACCTGTAACAACCTTGCCCTGTTTCTCTCTGACAGAAAGGATGGTTATTTGTATGCTAATCCTACATACCGCTACCCCAAATCAAACTGCTGGTGAATGATTTAAGGGTCTAAGTCTATGCTTGTCTCTACAGCCCACTTTGCAGCTCATGGGCTCTGCTCTCCACAGTTTTCCTGGGAGATGGCAGTAGGAAGTGGGACAAAACTTTATTTAAAAGCCCTGAGATTTTGTGTTGATGTTGGTGAATCTTGGGTTCTCAATTCCCTTTCTCTTCATGCTCCAAAACTGGGCTAATGAACCTGTCCTGTGTACTTAGCAGCTTCAGGCTTCTAAAAGGATGTGTTCATTTTTATTAAGGTACTGCATTCATGCATTTTTATGCTCCATATACTAATAAAAAAAATAAAAATTAAAAATCGGTATGACATTGAATACTTATAACAGGGGGCACTAAAAAGTAAATTAAAATGTATTCTTTCTGCTCAGAATTTCACTTACTTAAACAATCTTAAAACCTAGAGGAAGTGCTGCACACACTGCAGCAAATGTGCTGGTTTTAATGAGCCTGGCTGTGCTCTGAAGTTAGCCAAGAGCACTTCCCCCCGCACCTCCTTACCTAATTCAGTCATAATGCAGAATGAATTGCTGGGAAGAGAGTCAGTGAGCAAAACTAAGAGAAATGACTTCTTCATGAGCATGCATCCAACTATGGGTGTCTTCTGTGCTCTTCTGAGGTCTTTCATTATGATCCCTCATGTGTCCCCACCAGGGTCCCAGTTACTCTCTGTCTCCAAAGGGCAGCGCAGCCTGAGCATTTTCCTGTAATCCTCATGACAGCATTTTACTTACTCTCCCTATTCCTTGTAGGTTCTCATCTGATAATTATAGGTAAAATATACTTGTATGTTTTATAGGAGAACACCTGAAATGTGTAGGGTAGGTGGTAGAACTCATTGCAAACTCTTTAACAATTCAGCCAAGTAATAATCCGAAGTTGAGCACAAGAAACACAGCTTCTCCCTGCTAGGGTAAGCAGGAGATTGCTTTCATCCTCTTCTTTTCCCTCCTGATACAAATATACCTCTTCTGCTACAAGATCCCAGAGGTTTACACTGAATAAAAGCTAGTATATATTTGCAAAATTTACTGTAATTTGTCAGATTATCAGTCTTGATAGGAATGTACTGTGTCTGAACAAATAACTCTGGAACGAACTATTGGGAGTAATCTTATTATTAATCATGTAGTCTTATAAACCTATAAGCCTATACCACATGACAGATAAGCAGTTTTCTTCATGACCTGTTGAAAAAGTATTTTTTATCTTATTTTATATATGTGCGTGTATATGTGTAAGGTTATTTTAGCACACATACAATCACTATAGAATTTTCTTGTCTGTTGCTTTCATTTTAACGACCATAAATCCTTTTCTTCTGAAACCCAGCTCCTTCTCCTCACAAACTGATCCTTCTGGTTCTAAGGTGTGTTTTTTGAAAAAGTTAGTTCTTGCCACCAACTCCTACATGCCTCCTGTTTGGCTTATTTGTGCAATACTGTCAATATTATGTAACTAGTATAGTGTTGATTTCAGCAGAGTATCAAAAAGCTGGTACACGGACAAGTATTTATTTTCCACCAATTCCCCCCCCACACCAAAAAAAAAAAAAAAGAAGAAAAAGAAAAAGACAAAAAAATTGAATGGGAAGGAAACAGATTTTTAAAAAAATTATTTCAAGTATGTTTAGTTTCCAAGAAAAATCTTGCCTAAGTGGACAGATGTGATTTTTGTCACTGTAAACCTGGAAACCACTATCTCTGCAAGGCACTCGAGAACTAACCCTCTTACCTTCCAGACTTTGAAGAACAGTTTTATGCATGTTATTAAGCACTGGTTCTTTGACTCTTTAAGCTCTAGCTGATCTCTTGTGAAACCAATTCTAACCTAGTGCGTTTGTCTGTTGAGAAAAGGGTTGAAAAGCACATTACCATAGCCCATGTTCTACTGGAGCTTCCAGCAGTGATTTGCTTTCCAGACTGGGTGGTGACATCCAGAGATGGCATCTTCCTGAGAGGAGGAATAGACCAGATATTACCAGTGTATTTGCTGTCTGCTTCTTGGTTTGCTACAGCAAAAAGCCAAACAAATCCAAACCAAAAAACAATCCAGTGTACAACAGTTCCTACTAGTTCAACCTCTGCCACTGTTGCTTGTTGAAGGCACGACTGCTGATGGATGGAGGACGCACTGCTAAGTTCTTGTGTCTGCACCTGCTTCAGTGGCATGTGTCTGGTGATCATTCCAGTCCCTTCTTCTTTTGCTGTGTATGAGGGGCAAACATAGGTATGGCTCTAGTTTTTATATGAAGAAGTTAGAGTAGCAAAAGGGTTAACAGTTGCACCCTTTTCTCTGCATTCCCTGAAATTTCAGAATGCTGAAAGATGACAGATACGTGATGTTGATGTAGGTGACTGTCCTTCCTCATCAGCAATATTTGGGAGGAAAAATTATTAAATTGCAAATCTGAGAAAAATTGTCAAGACAAGACAACATCGGTTGTCTTTAGATGGGACCCCTGCTTTCTGTTCCTAAAACTAGGTGCAGTCACCAAGACGTCTGCATCTGGACAGATCACTCTTCCATAGATTTGTGGTCTTGCTGTCAGTTTTCCATCCTCCCTCTGCTCAAAATGAACACCAGCAAACTGGCAATTCCCCACTTTTTGGCAATCGGGAAAGAGTGACAGTTTGTGTGCTCCAAACTGCATGGTTTTGCTGCAAGATTAATTCTGGAGATCTTCTGTCATTTTGGATGTGGAGCAAGAGAACAGGGTGGGGGGGCTCTGCGTGTGTGTGTGAACAGAGGTTGCCCTTTTCATGCAGGAGTTTTGGTAAATCCCTATTGAAGAAATCTCTATTGAGAGCAACCCAACATTTCTCTGTGTTCTGCATCACCGTTACCACATCCAAAAAAAAAACCAAAACAAAAAAAAACCAAAAAAAAAAAAAAAAACCCCAAAAAAAACAAACAAACAAAAAAAAACCAAACAAAAACACCCTACAAAAGTACAACCAATCCACAACTGCCCCAAGCCAAAGGTGACAAGAAAAAGGTCCTATCTCATTGTACTACCTTCACATGCAGCAAGTCAGAAGATGGGCTGCATTACGGCAGCAGACATTTGGCTCTGCCAGATTTAAAGGGTGGGCTGGGAAAAAAGTTCCAATAAAGGGGCAAGAAAGAATAAAGGCTTGCAGTCAAAGCATGTTGCTGTATTTGACCCAACATAAATGACGTCTAGTCAAACACATGATATTTATATCAAATGTTTCTTCTCATGGTCCTAACTACATTGAGCATGCTGTGGTTGCTTCTTTAATGCAATCTCCAAAGGTCAATCAAGTTATAGAGTCAGGCTGATGAGATTAGATATTACTTTAAAAAATGACAAAAAACCCTGTATTTGGAGAAGGCCTGAACATAACTCCAATATAATTCTGTCTGGTTTGCTCCAGGTACCTGTATCTTTTCCTGGAAACGCTGTGTAAACTGAACCCATCCACTTCAGCTCCAAGTGTGCTTTCCCATTCTCTGGTGATAGCTGAGGTATCTACATGTTCTTGGGGAGAGATGCAGGAGTCTTCTGGGCACAGGACAAAAATAAAATCACACGTTCAAGTGCTTTTTTAATGCTTCAGGGATATTTTACTATCTGAATTGTGTGCAGTGAGCAGGGATTTTTCATTTCATACATCATTCACGACTTGCTGCAGTGATTCCAAAAAGTCCCACAAGCCGAGTCGCTGCTTGCACCGGAGCACAGAGTTTTTAGTTTCTGAGTTTTAGCAATGGATGCTAGAGAATTATTAAGGCTTCACCCAAAATTCGTGGTGAGGATGTACAAGTAAAGAAGTCATGTCTGAGAACACGGGAGGATACACTGTAATGACTGCGGCAAGATCCAGCCTGTTTTTTCCTTACTCTCCTTGTTCTCCCATTGCTATCGGCTTGATGCACAAGGAAGGTGAGCATATTCCTGATTTTGTCCTTAGTCTACACATGAAAGTCCTGTGGCAGCACTAGCCGAGGATTTTGTTTTACATTGGGCTATTGCACTGATACAGAGCGATAAGAACCATGTGAAGTTTTTCCCTGTTTTTACCCCTGCATGCATTTATTTAGGATTAGTCAACACCTTTTCCAGCAGTAAAGTATCTGGGATGATATATTAAAGGTGAGGTGGTTTAACTCTGGCTTTATGAGTATTTCTCATCTTCTTTAGAAGCTGTGCAGCAAATGCATGAATATCTAATTGCTATAGTAAAAAACAGCGGGTGGGGTGAAAACCTCTTCTAGCAATGTCACCTATGAATGCTGAAGTTAGACTGTCCTTCTGTATCTGTCAGTGGAGTTAGAGTGAATGGATAGACTCTGCCAGATGGGTGAGCATCTTGTTACATAGCAGTTAGCAGATCTGTGCCCACCATGGGCTTTCTGGCTTTCCCTGTAGTCTCAAGAAATCAAGCGACCTAGTTACCTTGCAGTCCTTATCGATCAGTGTTAAAGACAAAGTTGTCATTAATGCTCCAACATTGCATTTGTAGAAGTGAAGAAATGCAAATTGGTCAGATTACTTTTTTTTTTTTAAATTATGGAGTATACTGCATTCCAGCTACAA
Organism: Oxyruncus cristatus; assembly: GCA_013399855.1. Classification (NCBI taxonomy): domain Eukaryota; kingdom Metazoa; phylum Chordata; class Aves; order Passeriformes; family Cotingidae; genus Oxyruncus; species Oxyruncus cristatus. Next base: position 461,250 of record VXAY01004359.1, read on the forward strand.
GAGACTCTTCCCGAACAGTGTAACACCCACCCTTCAAGGGCAGGTGACACAGAAGAAGGCAAGTCTTTTGTAGGTGATGGGCCACTGTTACCTGTTCAGGTGCCACCCTTTCGAGGCTATGGGAGAAGCTAGATACAGTCTCAGCACCCCTGGTAGGACCACCTGAATTTTTTTTTGTTTGTTTGGTGTAGGTGTACATAGAGCAGAGCAGCTGAACACTCCCCCTCACAGTGTGAGGAGGTGGGAGAGGCCAGGCTGCAGAGCTGACACATGATGGTTGGATTGGCAAAGAAAGGACGACTCTGGGCAGTACTCTCTGAGAAATGTTAGCTGATGTGACACACATTAGATTCTCCCTAAGCCTCTGTGGTGCTTTTTTCTGATGGACTCTTGTACCTAGTACCTATCTATGTTTTCCAGTTTTACGGCTCCTTTCTGTTGGAATGAGGGAAGACCTGTGGGAGCCTCCACAGGCAGGTCCTGCTGGAGAGCCGACAGACTATTCAGAATAGAGTTAAAAGTGTTGAGGAATAAATTTGGTGCAGGTATCTCAGGGTGAAGCTGCAGTACAAGCTACAGGTTGAGCTCTGAGTGGTGGGAAATGACTCCAGCCATTCCCATTTTCCTATGGGAAACCTGGGGTCAAACTGGTGAGGAAACCTGGTCTGACTGTGTGAGTGGGGTGTGCAGGAGGTCAAACAGGACCTGTCAGGCCACTGGAGCCACCCATGGTGAAGGGGCTTCTGTCCCAGCTCGGATGGTTGGGAGTGTGACTGCCGGAATGGCTTATGGATAGTTGGGTGGGAAACTTTCCTTAACAAAAGGCTAGCAATTATGATACCACTCCGTGCCAAAATTTCAACCTAAGATTCTTGAAGTTATTTTTGTACACTTACAGCCCCACACTGCCAAAGGAGCTCAGCATAATGTTGACAGGTCTATCCAGAACATCTGCTGTGAACCCTCCTTTGGTTCTGCCAAAGCAGAGTTTATCTGATGGGCCCTTGGGAGGCAGTTTATGGTTGTGTTCCCCCATTCTTACGGCAATTTGTCCTCAGTTGGATGCAGGGCCTGCAGAGTCCATTTATCCTGTTCCAGCCCCTTCATCTGGCACTCAGCACCTACAGGAGGGCAGGAATTTGAAAATAGGCTTTGTTATGACAGAGATCTCCAGATCTTGTAGCAGATGTTGCTGGTGAGAAGCAATTTTGTTCCAGCCAAACCTTCTTCAGCTCAGCTGAGAAGATGCATAGAGAATCTCATAAGGCTACAGGCTTTGGCAAGGAAACTCAGCATTTACCAGTGCCAGCTACTCTCTATATTTCTTTTTGAAGGCTTTGCAGAGCAAATGATCTCTTCCCTGTCTCTGTGAAACAGCTGTAAATTTCTCTTCTTTTAAAACCCCCACCCATTAAATAACCCTGACAACAGCCAACAGTTATCAGATGCAAAATGAACTATGTGCCTGGGATAAAGAGTTTTGTATCTGCCTCTCCTTGATCGATCCACTGGACATTTTGTATGCCAGCACTTTAATTTAAAATATTCCCAGGAATTACCAGAAATCCCTGGTAATTTCCATTAAAACCTTTCAAGAATTCTTGTCATCTTTTAAAAACACATTTGGTTCCCCTTTTTTCTCTGTCCCTCACCAGCTCTATACATTGTTTACTCTATCCTTATCCTCTGTATACAGACTGCTGCTTTACCATGTGCTGCAGGCCTCTCTGCTTTGGGCCCAGAAGATCTTACCAAGATGTTTTCAGCTTACTTTAATCAGTGCTTGTGATAATCCCTTTCCAATAATTCCCTTTCCTAAAAAACCTTTTGAGGGAGGAAGTTTTGCCTCCCATTTGGACCTGGGACTGCACAATTTCTTCCCAAGGTATCTGTTCTCTTGAGGCTGAGAAAATGTCCTGTTTTGATTTTTATAGTAGAGACAACTAAGATCTTGTGAGTGATATGTCTAGAACAGAAAGGTGTTTTGTGGCATAGTGAATTTACCCAAACCCTCTAAAAAATTAAATCAATCCTGCTTGTTTTCTTTTCTGACCATGATGATTCTACCTCAAAGGAGGTGAAAAAGTCATATTTCTTTAAAGGATGAATTAGCAAGTAAATAATGCATTGGTTTGACATACAAGTAATTTTGTATACTTTGATTTTATTCTTGTGAATAATTCTCTGCGTGTTATCCACTTACGGTGCTTGTAGTTCAGGGTGCTGGAGGAAAGTCATGTTTGAATTCAGGAGAGCCAATGAGATTTCTGAAAGGGCTCCACACTCCTGCTGATTTTTGAAATCAGAAGAGAACTGTGCCACTGTTGAACTGTTATTAATCCATTCCCAGCCTACCCAACACACAAAAAGAGATGTTGACCCCGCTGCAGATGGCTCACATGAGGTTTTACACATCCACCTAATGTATGGCAATGATGTCAGAGAAGAGAGATGCTCAGGGGTGGTCCCTCCCAGCTAAAGGGCACTTCATGTGCATCAGCACTAGAAAACTTGTCTTCCCAAGTAACTAAGTGCATAATAGTCTGATTAACTATTGAAAAGCAGTCCCTACGTAAATATACTGAGAATTCTGTGACTGCTGCTCTTGCAGTCCTTATACTGTAAAATCACAGGGTTGGGTGCATTTCACACAGGAAAACTGCCATTTTTCTTCTCCTCTTGCCAGGATGCTATTAAATGCAAAACATCTTTATTTTATGAAGTTTTTGTTCCTACTTGTTTTGGGGAGAGGGGGCTTGTTTTAAGGGAAAAAAAAACAATGGTTACAAGACTGTTAGTCAAGCAGCTCAGTTAAAGGCTTGTTATTTTGTTTTCACTATTAAAATATCCCTTAATCCACCTTCCTGAGTTTCTACTGCTCTTGTAATATTCAATCAAGCCCTTGTTTTGTGAGAAATGTGACAATGTATTGTTGGCACTTTACAAACCTACAGCCCTCGGCAATAGATAATGAGAGGCAGGGTTTTTTTCCCTGTGCAGGACACAATGAAATTTTAGACAGATGAATGCTAAGAGAACCCTATGTACCAAAGGCAATGTTTACTGCATGTAATACATATCATTGTTTGTCTCCTGTAGTGAAAAATACTTGTGTCACGCTGTTAAAATGTACTCCTGACAGAACAGAGCTTGCTATTATAGAGTCCATTGCTTAAAAAAATGATATACTGACAAAAATACAATTTAAGAAAATTTAACACCAAGGGTAGTCGACCATGTAGGCTACTATTAAGGGGCCAAAACTCAAGGCCATGGTTTTATTAAAAAAGAGGGATCGTTTATTTGCTAGTAGTAGCTAAAGTTTAAAAAAAATTAGAAGGTAGAAAAATAAAAAATCAAACTTGCATTTCCTTGGTCTTTAGTGTGTAAAAAATTAATAAAAACACCAGTTCAATAAGATTTTATTGCAGAAATATTTAAGTGAAACATTTTAGGAATGCTTCAGATTCTTAAACAGTTACTTATGCTGAGGAGCACTGTAGCACCACAGTGCATCACAATTCGTTGCTTTTGGATGCAAGGCACGCCCAGTGCTTTTCATAAAATGAATCGTGAGTCCTGGTTAATTTGAATCAGTTTGTGCATTCCTCCATATTTTTCTTTGGTTTTAGAAGCATACTGAGATTAACAGTTTACTGATGTGAGCAACTGCTGTGTTGTATTGACTTGCTAACCTCGTACAGTTAAATCGTCAGGTGTTGGCTTTAAGTTAATAGTGGTCAAATTACTAGTCACAAATTTGGATTTAGAACTTACTTGCTCCTTCCAATTTCCTCATTGCAAATTTCTAATGGCTAATTCATGATGTGCATAAGTCTATGGGGCATCAACAAGCTATTTTTTTTTTATCTGCCTTATGCAGTTAATTAGCAAAATCACAATGAAGAAGCTTTAATTTCTCAAACACTAACTGGGCAATACTTGTCTTGTGCAGAATATGAACAGTGTTATATTTGTGTCTGGTAGATTCTGTAAAGTGTACAAACGTGAGTGTCTGAGCCCTCAGAGTCTGAAAGCTCCTGAGCAGGTTTGGGTTTAAGTTACACCTCGTGATGTTGAAGTACATGAGTGCTCTAGAGTGGGTATCCTGCCTGTACAAATGTGGGTTTTGGAACAAGTGCATACAGAGCTTTCAGACTGAACAGGCAGTGCACTCTGAGGGCAGCTCCTTATTTGGAGATTTTTTGAAAATCTGGCCAAATTTTTTTAAGGTATGGCTGCTTGTTTTTACACTTGCAGTAGGAGATAGAGTCTTTTTTGGGATTGCTCCTTATTCCTGTAGAATGTCATGCTATTTCTGTGTTCATCAAACGAAAATCTTCCCCAGGGATGAGAAGAATTGAAGGGTTTAAATAAAAGAGCAATTGAACATGTACGTTAAATCATTTTTTAAAAAATGAACACTCATTCAAATTCTTTTTATTTTAAATGGAAAAACATGAGGAAAATTCTCTGATATCACCCAGGAACATGCTGTATTTTTCATTAACTGTGTTTGATCATGAAATACAAGTAAATCACAAAAAATAAATGAACGTAACAATGCAGGAAAAAAGTAACTTTTTTTTCCCATCCAAGTAACAAGGTTTGATTTTCTTTGTTTTTCCTCAGTTATTCTCCTTCCACCATGTAACAGCCTTATTTCAACTACTAAAAGAACATTTTACCATACTGATGGTAAGACTAATATATTTACCACAGTGCCAAAAAAAATATTTAATAATATTGAAACATTTATCTAATAATATAGTTATATTCCTGAATATTGCCAATAATATAACACTTACTGTTGGTATATGGTAATTGTTAACCCCTCCCAGCCATGAAACTGTTCCAAGCCCATATGTGCCCCTTAAAGCACATATAGAAATAGTCCTTTGAAGATTTCTGAATGTCTGGGCTCTGAACCTGTAGATGGGTCTGCATATACAATTGGATTAAGTGATAGCAATGGGTGGTCATCCCTCAAATTTCTGTGCTATCAAGGCCTAAATACTTTTTAAACCTTCAAAATAATAAATTTTTCTTGAAGAAATATTCACTTCACACAAGATTTTGACTGAGTTTGAAAGAGATGGTGTCAAATTTAAATTGTACTGCATACTCTAAAGAAATATTTCTGTTGCAAACAATTTGTTTATTACAAACACGAGTCTCAAACCCATTTTATTTTGCTATTAATACTTTTTTCTCTTTGTTTGCTTTTTACATTTCTCAAACATTAGGGCAATAAAAGTCAGCAAAGACAATTTTGGTTTTGCAAGTTCTAAATTCTGCAATATGTGGGTATTCCATTCTGCGTTAGTATTACTCAATATTTCAATAAAATTTTTAACTGTAGGGTTTTTTCTTTTATTCTGTCTCACACATTTTGCAAACAATGAGTTTTTAGGGGGTTTTAAACTTTTATTTAATATACATATGTATGCATTTTTGACTAATAGTCCCTCTAGTAAGAGCTTTCTTTCATAGCAGTGATCATTGTGAAGTACTAGTAGAAGTATAAACACGTAATACCAGTGGTTTTGGACAAAACCTCAAAGAAAAAGAGAAATTAGATAGAACTATTGATTTGAACATCCTTTCTCCTAAAGAGTAGAAAGTACAGGTTTCAAGCTCAGCTGACAATACTATGACATACTTTCGTGATGCAGATAAAACAACTAAACCACATAGAAAACAGTATGTTTTTCCATTAGGTTGGCCTTCTCTTTTCCCTCAGTGACCACATTCAGAATGAATTTGCTGTGGTCTGAAATCATCTTTAAATCAACAGTTGACAGGCTGAGCTGGGAAGTCCTTCTTTCTGACTTAAAATAGCTGCTCGTTCCTTAAAAGCAGCAGTTAGACTTTCTAGCAGTCTCACATCTGGCCAGCTGTTGAACCACCCTTCCGCAGGGAAAGGTTACCAGCGAATGTTGGAAAAGAGCCCATTATAAGTACTGAGGGGGAAAAATGATTATAAATGGATTCACTGTGAAATTGGACATGCACTTGGAACCGGCAGCCGAAGAGAACATGTGAACGTACATTCCTGACGTATTTCAATATCTTTAATTTCCAGAGACCGAGAAGCTGCTGGGTGGGTGAAAACACAGAGGTGGGTTAAAACCCACCATGTTAAGACACCTATAGAAATCCCCCTACAGCTTACAAATTATTACAGTGTTAGTGCACTGTGTACAGTGCTTACCACCCCAATCAACAATTTTCTATTTTTAATTACTTTCTTATGCTTTCTCTATTTTTGCTGATTTCACCTATGTTTGTCCAGTGCCTTGATTTCAAATTCTCAGCAATGGTGCTGTATCCGAATAGGGGCAGGAGTGTTGCTGAGACCTGTGTGGGCCCCCCATTCTGTGCCTTTGCAGGAGATGTAGCAAGGGATGGTGGTGCCTGAAGTAGTGCAGAAGTTGCAAAAAGCTACACAGCTGGTTCTCCCAGAAGATTTGGTAATACCAGACAAGTCACTAGAGAAAACCCACAGTTATAATTACAAGAACAGAACTGGCAGAAGATGATAACTGTTGCTCAGTCTCCCCAAAAATAATAAAATCCCCCCTATTTTAGATGTATTGCTAGGTTTTCTCTTTGCTGTAATGCAGATAGGATATTCTGTGTCCCTGTGCATGGCAGGGGGGTTGGAATTACATGATCTTTAAGACCCCTTCCAATCCAAATCATTCTGATTCTATGATTCTACACACACGTGTAAATAAAAAAGAGAGAAAGAGGATTATGACTATTGTTCATTCTGTGCCAGTCCTGCAAATCTTCCCAGTACAAGTGAACCTACTGGGCACAATAAGAGTATTTGCTTGATTAAAAATTTATACAACTTATTGGAGAAATGCTTATGATGTAGTGATATGATATAGCAATACAGGCTTTTTCCCTCATAAAACAGGGAGCTCTTACTGTGAAACTGTTTTGTATACCAGCTAGTACTCGTGTGGAGGTGAGCTTGCTGAGGCTGGGGTGTGTTTCCATTGGTGCTGTAATTGTGGCTCACCAGGAAACGCTTCCACTGACCCCCATCAGTGCACGAGCCCTGTACAATTCTGTGGTCACAAGAGGACAGACTTGCAGAATGACTTGTGTCTGTTTGTTCAGCACTGAAGGTAAGCACTTAGAGGTTTACTACCATATCCCCCTCTCTTGTGAAAAGAGGGGATTTCTTCTTTTTCCTAAGCCTGTCTGAAAAAATAGTTCGGGGTAGAGGTAGGGGGAATTTTGCCTAACTTTAACTGATGTACTCTCACTGAAACTTAACAACGTTGCAAATGCTGGGGGGAGAGGGGGAAATAAATCACTCTAGGAATAAACAGTGTTTGTGGTTTTTTCCTGCTTTTCAAATCAGTGGGTTTAAGATCAGCTCCTATTAAAGTAAGACAACAGTCTTAAACTTGATCTCGTTCTTCCTTTTCTTTTTCTGATGTTCATGGAAGATGATGAATTTCACAGAAAACTCAGAAATGTTCCAGTTCCTTTTCTATGTACAATTAATTGATTAAATGTGAGAAATCAGAAAATTTTAAATTGAATTCTTTTGAACAACACAAATATTTTGTAAATATGGGGGGTGGGGGGGTGTTAATTGAGATGGTCTGATAGTAGTACCTATAGTTTTCCATGCATAAGCTTAGTTCTTGGTGGAAAAAAGCCATGATTCCAAGGATAGTGTGCAATATCCTTGGAATTTCAACTAATGTCTATGCCAGAAAACATTTTAGATGAACTGTTTGCAAATATTCAGTGATTACAAACCAGCCATTTACACTGTTGAAACAAATACAGGTGCAAATGTGAATTTCTGTCCTGTACTTTCTGAAGTATTTATTGATTCTTGAAGTTTAGGTCTGCTCATAAATGCTGTGATTATGTAAATAAAATACTATCTGATGTCATATGAAACCCTTTTTTGTTGAACAACATTTTGAAATCAAAATACGTTAAAAAGAAGGATTTGTTTTGGAAATAGATAGCAAATATGGAAGACTATGAAACTGTAGAGCAATAGTCTAGAGGAAGTACCTGTAACCGCAATATGCTGCACATTAGTCCAGACTATGGGGGTTTTTTATTTCTACATTTTATAATCTATGAATTGAAACATCTTAGATAATTAAAATACCCTTTAATTAGTTTTAAGTGCAGGGGAATTTAATAGGCCTGTGGGAACACTCTAAATAAAAATAAAAATGCTAAGCAAAGCCTAGTTAACAAGCAGGCTTTTTCATTAGGAAAAAGCACATCTCCCTGGTATCAGCCATTTGTTCCATTTACACGTAAGTTGTTGGGGTTTTTTTCCTAGACAGACTATTGCAGTGTGCTAACACATGGTTCAATCCAGGAAATCAGAGAGGATATGATTCAACCCTCTGAAATCTGCAATCTTTTCTTCATAAAATTAAGGAATATTCAACACTACGAAAACTTGTACGTTTAGAAATATTGACATGCAATTTTGGCAAAATGCTCCTAATAGGAATATACTGTATCAGTATAACAAAAAAAGTCTAGTACGAACGGAAAACCCATATTTGTGCAAACATTTTTCTTACTGGCAGATTTTTTGGTCAACTCAGTCAGAAATAGCACCTCTCACCCCTGTGGGTTTGTTAACAGAGACATGGGATATATGTGGCAAAATTTTAGACTATTTCTGTATCAATAATCCATCAATAATTTCAGGTTAATTTAATACTTGTAAATAAATAGTGGAGAAATCCTTTAATGGAACTTTTGGGCAGAGTTGCAGAGAAAAAATGGCCTTTGCTTGTGTGGGGCAACGGGTAACAAAATCCCTGCTGAACAGTGGCTGCACACAGCATTGGGCTGTACTTTATCAGGTGACTGCTGGGTCCAGCAGGGTATCATGGACTTGTGTTTGCTATTACATGGCTCGCTGTCTGTCCTGCCCGGCTAGCCTTGGGTGTGCTTCATATCTGGTGTGTAACTGGTTGTTCTGAAACATCTCCATACCATCTGATCAATACTTCTCCAACTTCAATTAAAGTGTAGATTGAAGGGCTTTGGCCTTATTATTTCCCCCTTTTCATCCATGTCTGTAAAGAGGATAATTTTCAATTTTATTTTAATCAAAATCAACTCAAGTTGCCCTCTCATGCTAAAATGAACCACATCAAAATGAAAAGCTCAGGGCTAGATTTCCAAAGAATCTGGACATAAGAAATCTCTGAGAATTTTGACTGTTTGTTTCTCAAAATCCTGAGTTATACTCCAAAAGTCCTAAAGTTAACATATATGACAGTTTGTTATTCAAGAGATGAGAATAACGAATGCTGTGTGGGGGTGAGCAGTGCTGCAGCTCAGGCCTTCTCTCTTTAGTTGTGCACTGCCCGAGGTACACGTGTATCAGGTCTGGTGAGGAACACAGCCACAGCAGTAAATACAAACAGGAAGTTCTTTGTAATCATTCTTACCGTAATCATGTAAGCTTTTGGTGGTCTCCTTTCTAAGGAGACCTACCTTACAGTCCTCACAACCAGTAGGTGGCTACAGAAAAGGACAGACTCCTCCACTGCTTTGTCTACCATTACATTGTCCTTAGTAGTTACATTAAAAAGTCACCTCTTCAGCTACCAAGAATCACAGAGATGTAGAACTGTTTGGGTTGGAAGGCACCCTAAAGATCATCCAGTTCCAACCCCTCTGCCATGGACAGGGACAGCTTTCACTAGACCAGATTGCTCAAAGCCTCATCCAACCTGGCTTTGAACACTTCCAGGGATAGGGCATCCACAATTTTTCTGAACAACCTGTTCCAGAGCCTCAAAACCCTCACTGTAAAGAATTTCTTCCTGATACCTAAACCCACCCTCCCTTAGTCTAAAGCCATTCCCCTTTGTCCTATCAGTCCATGCCCTTGTAAAATGTCCCTCTCCATCTGTCTCGTAGTTCCTGTTCAGGTACTGGAAGGTGCTATCCTAGAAGCTCCTGTGATAGCTCCTGTTGTGTTGCTGTATATAGCACATGGAGGGAGTGAGCTCAGTTGTCACCTGCTGTTGCTCAAGAGGGGTTGCGTGTTCTTCCTGATTAGCTCTGTCCAGAAACATGTGTGTAACTCATTCTGTGATGCCGTGATAATCCTGACCGTTGTTTGTCTGTCTTGTCTGGATCATGGAGACATTTAGCCTCATCTGAGGTAAATTTACATTTCTAGGAAAACTGCCCGTCTAACTTCACAGGTGATGGGAAAGGCCAAGTAAACCATGCATCAGTGGAACATGCCCTAAATTTGCCATGGTGCCTATGCCAAATATATCTTTTAAAGCCTCAGAAATGGTGATAACTAGCTGACTGGCAACATTGGAAGCCCCTCACTACAATTTAGATAAGTTTTCATGACTGAAATATAACTGGAGCTAGAAGAAAAGAGACTTGAAACCTGGGTGCAATGATGAATAGGATCAGGGCCTATATATCAAGTAAGAGTGAGTAAGTATATTCTGCAAGGGATGGACTGGCAGAAACAGAAAAGCCTGAGGTAGTAAAGAGAGTATGTACCCAATAAAAGAAATAGCAAAAAAAGGAGAGAAAATTAATACCATGAGGTAGAAAAAGAGGAAGACAAAGTATTAAACAGTTGTAAGGAGGAATAAACAAAATCCAGGTTAGCATTTTGTCTAATGGCCTGTGTTTTGCTGGCAGAAACAAGGTGGAAAAGACTGAGGCAGGCACCTCTGATTTTCACTATTTCCTATTTCTCTAGTTGGTGTATTTTGGAACTTGACGTCTACAATGCTGGAGCAGGGATACAGAAGACTTGATCCTCTCTTATCTGTGCTTCAGTCTAGTCACCAGCAATGGCATGGAGGAGGAGTAGCTCCTTTTTGTTTTGATGAAAACTAAAATCTTCTCTACACTGGCACAGAGGCCTCCAAAAAGGGCAGAAAAGTAGAGAACATTCCCTCAGTGCTACCAGACTTCCCTCCCTTTAAGGTTATGGTGGGTGGGGATGTGCAGGTGTGTGTATATGTGTGTCAAATATTTTTCAGATACTTTATGGAGCAACAGCAGCTGGTGCAGGTACTGGGAGAGATCTGACTGGGCTCCTCTGCTCCTGCGCCAGGGTGTATTTCCCCAGGGAAGGGGAGACACACTCACAAACTCAGGGTGACCTCAGTTTTGGAGGAAGGGCCTGAAAATGTACAGAGCCAGCCATGTGTCTCCTCCCAAAGGTGCCTTCTCCCACATTGCTCAGTTGTTTCTTTATATTCAAGCAACACTTTGGTTTTTAAGAACAAACCCCCGCTGCTCGCATGGCAGAGTATATTCTCCTCCAGAAGCACATCCAGAGATGTACACACCAGCCACATACATGGGGCAACAGGGAGAGCCAAGGGGCTGCCGTGCTGGGCCGTGTACAACAAATACCGTGACCAATTCAGAACTGCCTCTTTCCCCTCCCTCAAGCTGTTGCAGTAACACACCTCCTTGACTTCATCAGCCTCTCATTCCCCCGCATCACCCCTAAAGCAAGGCAGCCCTGGGATATCAGAACTAGTCCAGAGCAGGATAAATTTACCTGCTCTGACGCCTAGGTGGAACAGGATCGCCTCATTCACACTTTTTTCTGCTATCACTCCCCATCACTTAAGCCTGTCTGTGCTCAGCAGTGCCTGCCGTGCTGACCGCCACAACAGGCAGGCAAGGGATAAGCTCTAATATCAGCTCATCTTCAGTGCCTCAGAGTCCTAACGGCAGTAGAAGCCAAACAAAATTCCCATTTCCCCTTCTCCAGAGTGATGCCTGGGAACACTGGATTTGCCATAGTGTTTTAATCTGGCATATTTTGCATATCTGGAGGATTTCATCCCAATCTCTGCAGCTATCTGTTGCCATGCCTGAGATGTAATTTGGTGACACCCATTTAAAAATATGTGGTAGCTGGTGAGTAATACAATATATACAGTATTTGTGACCTACAGGTGCATGCAATTTCTCATGTAATAATTTTTACTAATGCTTTTGTGGTTTTTCCTCTACTATTCTCTTTCATATTTTTACAAAAAAAAAAAAGCCATATTAAAGCCACAGAGAGTTATTTCTCACACAAGATTCCCTAAGTTTCAGGGAGGAAAAAGGACTTATGCAAAGTAGTAGCAAATGTTTGATATGGTTTTGGTTTGCTTGTTTATTTTTTATTTCTGAAAAACAGAAGCTATCTCAGGATTTCCAAGAAATTTCAAAGTAAATATGGAAGTACTCTCCATATAATACCTTGTAGTCTCTCTCCAGTACTTTCCATGTCCAAGTCATGTTAGCATGCTACACCCTGACTTTGTGCAGTCCTTTAGTTCTAAATAACTAGCATATGAAGAGAAATAAAGTCTGGATTTGACAGTCCTATAGAGCCTGCTTTCATATCATCATATAACAGTGTATGCTGTTTACAAAAAATTTACTCGAGTTTTTAAAATTTCCCCCAAGTATTTGACTGTGAGTGTCTCCACTGAATTTCAGAGCCTGACAATTCCCATCCTGCTATATTTCCTCCTCAGCTTAAATTTTACCTCAGTACAGCTCAGGAGGCCCGCTGCTCTACATAAATAACAGATAAATTGACAGGACAACCTTGACCACATTGTGGCCGCATCTCCTGACAGTATGGAAAAATAAGAACTTCCCTCTTTTAAAGTAGATTCAGGCTGAGGACCGTGGGGCAGGAACTGTTGAGCTCTAATCCTAGATGGGATTAAATCCCGGTCTGTCTCTGTCACCTTGATCAAACTGCTGATGAGGGGGATTTTCAGGAGCGTAGAAGACAGTTGGGCATAACTCCGTGACTGAAAAGCCTGTGAGTTCAACATTTGACGGGCCTTTGTGCTCTGAATCCCTCTGCCTCAGTCGCTCTCCCTCTTCAAGGAAGGCTTGTGCCCTCCCTGTCCTGCAGGACAGCTGGGAGCACTCGGGAGTTAATGGCTGGAGTACAAAACATCGCTAAAGCTCCCACTCTCTGGGTGCCATTGAACAACGGTAGTAGCCCCCCAAAAACACTCCTTTTTCCAGAGCAGTTTTGTACATGCCCATTCAACACGGAACAAAGAATTAATTCTGCTAATTGCTCCCCTTGAACTGAGAGAGCCCGCCTGATTTTTTCTGGAGGCCATGTGATGGGAGCCGTCAATGTGTGCCTCTGGCAACGCGTGCCTCCAACGCCCGGGCACGTTTTCCACCTTTAGGAGAGCTAGGGAGCAGCAATTAGCTGGCACGGGCATCGCTCATAAGGGGCGTGGGCTCCACTCCTGTAATACATCCCTTTCTTAATGTGACTTGATGTAGATAGAGCAGGGCCCCATCAGGTGTGAAAAGCCCTGCTGCTCCTGGCTTGGAGTGGCCTCCAGACAGCGATTTGGCGACGTCAATCTAGTCATGCTTGATTTGGACACTTAATGCAGTAAAGCAGGGTCCCTCTCCCCCCGATCAACTTCTCAATTAGTGAGCTGCCTCCTGTAACGGCCTTGTTCCACAATCCCTCCGGGCCGCTTCAGGGGTCATTAGGGTGAGAAAACTCCAGCGCCAGCCCCGGCTCCAGCCAAGGCGAGGGGAGCTGAGAGATTTCCTAAATACATATAACCCTTTTTCAAGTTGTTTGCTTTCATGGGATTGATTCGTGGCACATTAAGAAGCTTAAGGCTTCGGTATCTTCTTTAAACTGCCCACCTTATCGCCTTTACAGCTGACAGTTTCCTGACAGCCGGAGTGTAAGCAGAGATAACTAGTAGGTTAGTACACACACGCATATATATATATAATATACGAACATTATATACACTGCTTGCTATTTTCTGCTTAAAAGGGGATGGGGGGGAGCTTTTCGTTTGTAGTCTCAGAGGTTTTGGTTAAAGAGCAGCCGCTGTGAGCAGTCACTAATTTTAACAGCAGATCTGGAGAGGTGTACGGGGGGTGCCGATACCCAGCTGCAGTCAGCGTAACATAATAAATAGGCAAATTTATGTCCTCGTCTCCCAAATTTCTTTCCTTTCTTTATTAGGGAGCAAACTATTGTTACATTAAATATTCAAACTACACAAAATCTCAAGGGCTTTCCTTTCCCACAATGTGTTACCAGTATTCATGCATATGAGGAACAGTAACCCATATACAAATGGAACCTTTTTTAATGAGCAATATATGTCAACATGACACCTTCTTATGAAATGCAGCTTTTTAGGTTCTGCCTTTGTGGATGTAATAATTGAGATGTTTCTAATATATGCAGTTACATTACCTGCTCGTTGTTTGCGATTTTGTTCCTCTCCCAACTTTAAACTGTTTATAATGCTTCTAGCATTTGCCTCAATTCATGCTCAGTTTTATTTAATTAGAAATATAATTTTCTGCTACATTAATTATAAATTTGAGTGAGACAGCACAGAATTTCCTCAAGCATTCTTTTTAGAAGAGGAACAAAAATTGCAGGGAGTGGGCAAGAAACTATAAAAGCAAATTCAGGTATAAAAATATCAATACCTTCAAACCTAAACAATTTAATAAATACATGAGAGAAAAACACAATTATTTGGAATTATTTCATTAATGCATCTCCTTCTTTTAGTGCAATGTTTATTGAAACAACTGGGTTAATGTCAGAAAAGTGTCATGGTGATTTGCCTCAGAACCTGAGATATTTTGAAAATATACTTGTAGAACCAGCCCTAAATATGCTGAAATATGAGTTTTGAAAACCATACTAATTTTAAATCATAATTTTAGTATTTATATTTTGCATTAAATATTTTTCCCCCGAGCTGTAATGTTTTTGTGAACATGTCAATGATACATAGATACCAGTGATGCATATGCATGCAGAATGGGATGTATATAGTGTATGTGCTTCTTCAAAGTACCCTGATGCTTTGATTTGTAACTGTTTAAGGTTTTACTTAAAATTCTGAACACTGCGCAGAGCATAGCCATTTCAATGGAATACTTCAAATAGTAAGTCCTAAAGGTGACACAACAAAGGAAATACCTTAGATACTGTGGCTTTTATTTATAAAGGAAATGCTCACACAGTCCAATGAAGGAAAACTTTACCTGTTTCCATTTCTATAGGAAGAGCAGTTCCATTAAACCGTTGCTTTGTTGCAGGAATTTGCAAGCGCATCATATGATTTGTATGAGCAGAGTGAAATATTTGCATGCCATCTAATGGATTGACGCACATCCTTTTTCCTAATTTCTAAGCATTTTGCTTATTGTACACATTAAAAAAAAATATTCTCACCGTGAAGCATTCATTTTAAAATGTTTTTTTAGAAAGGAGAGATTCCAAGTACAGGGCAAGAAATTATCATGTTATGAAGTGGGGAAAACATGACTCGTTTCCTTATTATTCTCTCCTGTGGAACTGTTTTGCTATTTTTATTTTACACACATGCTTACACACATGCACACGCATGCACATCCAGTTTAGCTCTGCAAGTAATTTTCCAGAAAGCAGCTGTATGGTAGTCTGAGTACCATATATCTGAATGTCATTCTTGGGAAAATGCTTATGTCAGTAGCTATAAATACATTTGTATTTTTCATAGTAGCAATCATTTGGGACTCTTAAGGGACTTTTGCACACCAAGTTTCCTGTTCTTTTAATGCAGTATAAAGAAGGGAAAATTGAGGTGCAAAGTGGGGGTATTTGCACAAGGCTACTTAGCAAGGTAGCACACAGACCAGCAGTGGAGACCTCTAAACATAAAAAATAATGCCTGTATCTTGTCATTCCTAGTAGCTGCTTTGATAATTGCTGGGCACCACACACCCCGTCAGCTCAACCAGGCTGGCAAGAGGGGCCAGGGCTCTGTGGAAGTAGAGCGATACACCTGCTCTGGAAACATTGCCGTGTATCATCTTCTCCCCTTCACATGTGTGCTCTTTTACAGCTCACACTGTAGCTCTCATTCTCTGCCAAAGTCTCCAGGGTGATTCCCACGAGCAGTGAGGTTTCTGGGCTGGGGATCACCACCTCCGAAAAAGCAATTCTACCCGCTCGTTTGTTGTATTCCTGGGTACATATCTCCTAGCAAAACAAGACATGGAAACACGATGAGAACCTTGTGGCTGTACTTCCCACCTAAGCACGTCTTTGCCTACAGCATTGTGTCATGAAAGAGCCTGCTTAATGATTCTTAAATGTTCATTACTGTAGATCTTCTCCCAGAATATGCTTCTCACCTTGAATGACCCATGTGTTGAATTTTAACTAAGGGAACCCATGATAGTAAGTCTGTCATGATGCTGGGTTTTTTTTCCTCTCCAACTCTTAAAAGCTTTTTATTATAGGACTGCTTAAGGCATTCTTCAATTAGCATGAGCTGTATTGTGGCTGGAACAGCTGTTTACCATTTAATAAAGCATGGCATAATTTATTTTCAGAGTCTAGCAACCGTCTTTGCTATTACACCAGGGGAGAAACACAGTAACTGCATTGTTCACAGCACTGATGAAAGAACTATAGACTTTATTATATGACCTCATAGAACTATTAACTTACCCCCCACTTATATTTCAATATGTATTTACCTGACAGTCTGGGCATTGATTTCTTACCCAGAGGTTCTACATTTTCAGTCACCTCTGGGGCAAAATGAAAAATGTCTATGTTTTATGTCCCTCACATTAGGCAGCTAATTATATATTTGTACCTTAATTTCCTTCCCTTCCCCCATCTCCAGGGGCAAACTCAGTATGCACCACTTAGACCTTTCCTCCTTAGTCACTGGAGAAACAATAGAATT
Organism: Oxyruncus cristatus; assembly: GCA_013399855.1. Lineage (NCBI taxonomy): Eukaryota > Metazoa > Chordata > Aves > Passeriformes > Cotingidae > Oxyruncus > Oxyruncus cristatus. The sequence goes on from VXAY01004359.1 coordinate 478,034, forward strand.
GTTGGGAAATGGTAGAAGCTTGGCCACTGGTCATCAGGAGGCTTTTTGTTCATTTAGGTCCTTTTCTTCCTAGAGCTCCCCTTCCCTATTTAGCCTTTTGTGGGTGGATGAATTTGAAATGCACCTTAGAAGCGTCTCTGTTTCTGCTTCCTCTGCAGCAATGTGGAGCTATATGCTGTTGTGGGGCAAGTAACAAACTCACCACATCCATATTGCAGGTGACACTGGCTCCCCGTTAGGAGGGACTGCAGGTCACCTGCACCACCTGACAGGAGCTGCATGGCAGTGCCACAAGGACTGATGGCTGCTGTGTGGAGCAGCATCCATGTGGCAGGCGAGCGTGACCCTTATGTAGGCACCGTAGTGAAAGCCATCCTCCCAGAGGGTCTCTTACCTCCTGGAAATCTTGTCAAGTTATCACTGAACCATCTTTGGGATCATTCCTTCAGGTAAGAAGAGAAAGTGGCAAATAGAGCTCAGCAATGCTTTGTCACAACCAAAAGGTGCAGGTACAGCCTTGAGTGATATCCATGTCGTGCAGAACATGGCACAAAGCTGTAAACTGGCTTCCAGATCTGGAAACGTGTAGACACCTAAGTAGCAATGCAAGCGGCTGGTTAGCTGCGACATGAACCTCCCTCCAGAGCACTACATGTATGCAGCAATTTGCAGACCCTGAATCACTGTACTGTGCCAGCTAGACCTACCCCCAGGCTGGGAACCAGCTTGGGATATTGCAGTCTTATTTTTATTTGAGTTGGAGCATTAAATTTTGGTATGAGTTGCTCGAGTTTGACAATGAAAATACGTCAGCTGAGTATCTGCAAATTTTGAGATTCAGCCTGTGCGTGTAGATGGATTTATATGCATGATTTAAAGTAAAGTATGTGTAGAAAGATGAAGTTTATATGGTTGCTTTGTAGAAATGGATGTAATATTGATGTTGACTTTACTGGTAGAAGTTTAAGAATGTCACGATGCATGAGTGGTGGTGCAAAGCAGAGCCCTGAGTGCTTTGGGAGGTCATTTTTAACTTGAATTTATTTCCACAATATCAGGCATAGATCATCGTGCACCGTGCACAATCATCCTTGCTTTTCATCTAAGTCAATCAGAGTGGTTAAAGAAAATTTAAAATGAAACAAATTTGTAACTTGATTAAAAGCAGGCAGTAAATTAGGCCAGAATACTCCTTAAAATTGCATTTTAGCTTTAAACTGAAAGTTTGATGATCCGACTGCATGACTGAAGGGACAGGGTAGCAGACTGTGACATAAACGATGTAGCTATATTTGCTCCTAAGATGAACAAGGGTTTTTTAAAGTTGTGTGATTTAGGTTTTGGAGTTAACACTCCATTGACCAAACAACAAAATTCCCACCTCCCACAGCTTTTTCAAAATATAGATTTAGAAAAGTGGTATTCCATCAATAATGTCTGGTCATGCTTCAAATTCTTTGAGGCAAAATTACGGCTGGTAATAATTACTTAAAGTGAAAGCTGAGATTGTTTCACAGAACACAAATAACCTAAATAGGGAAGGATATAGAAGTAAATCTGTATTTTGTTTTGAGTTTCTGATTTGAAGGTGTTTGAAAGTGGAATTCATCCACGTTATCTTTACATAAAGAATTCTTTCATGCAGTCTGCAGAGGAAAAAAGGACTCAGTTTCATGAACATCAGCAGATGCTGGATGGAGTTCAGCAAATAATTTGCTCCAAGCAGTGGGAGCAAACTGGAGGTCTGCACTGAGGGGAGCAGCTCAGCCGCGGTAGATTACGACCCACAGTGATGAAGGCAGATACAGAAAGGCAAAAAACGCCCTCTTTAATAACTATTGGACATCAGTTTTCATACAGTTATTTTCTTCTACAATAATTGTATAGGGTAGACGGTGTGAGAAGTGGCAGCTTCACCTGAGGGAGATTTGCACCTCCTGTCTTCAGTGTGTGCTTACAGCGTTACAGAGGGTTACCCTGCAGATACACGAGTGCTAAATGTCATCCCCAGCCCTATCGAATCCCAGGTGGGATTACTGACACATGCAGGTAAGCCAAACATGAAAACAAAACACACTCCAAGTAGCGTGTGACTGCACTGTGAAGCTACAGCCATGCTCTGCTGTTGCGTTTCCATCTGCCTGCATTCCAGCTACAACTCAAATTTTTAGTAGCAGAGGACCTAGAGATGTACTGCAGCCCACCCTCAGCAAAGCAGAGATGTTTCCAGGTGGCACACACTGGGTATTCTTACAAACAGTGTTAGGAGTATCAGCACACTTCCAACATAGAGTTAATTCTTCAGTCTCTGAGTTTGCTTTTAAAAGAAAATAAGGGGACTGAGGTGAAAGGGTTTCTCAGCTCTAGTTTGGCAAAACTAACTCTCTTTTCACAGTGTTACCAAACAAGGCAAACAGTGAATCACCCTTTGATTTTAGTAGGCATTTAAGCACGCTTCAGCAATTGTGTGTGAATGCCTTCCTTAACACGCTCAAACTAACCGGACTGTTTGTTTGACTTCTCTTTCTTCATCTTTTTTGCAGTATCTGAAATGTGGGACAAGGTCTTAAGCTAATCTGCATAGGCATCTAAACCATGTTATCTAACTGCTCCTGTGTTATGATACTTGCCATTTTAAATTTTCTAAAATAATTCAGTGCTCAGAGAGCTGAGCTCTTGTGGAAATGTGTTCGTCTCACCTGCAGCTAAGGAGTGCTGGAGACACACCACTTTGATCTATTGAGCTCCCTGATTTGCAGTTTCATAATGTTTCCCTCTTTTGACACCTGTTTTGTCAATAAAAAATTTTAAAAGAGGGGAAGTAAGGAAAGAATGTATAAGCAGCAATGAGGTTACAGGAGAGGATCCAAAACTGTTCAAAAGAGGTCGTTTTCTTCTGTGGTCAGTTGGTTCCCCACTTTCTTCCTTTCTTTTTAAGTGGTCTCTGATTACTGAACCTGAGTTAATTCAAGCAGAGCCACCAAAAGTCATTTGCTGGATACCAGTGAGTGCAGCCAGGAGGGCTGTGGATGAGCAGGGTGAGTGGAAACTCTCTGCTCTTATTTCTTGTGTGGTTTAACTTCAGTAGGCAAAGTGGGGCAGGTTCTTCTCTCCCCTCAGCTGGAAGCATGTTTCATTTTCAATGAGCTTTTAGAAAACTGTTCCAGGGAAGGGAGGATGGGTGGGAGTGAAATAAGTTTCCCAGGCATTCATGAAAATGCATGTGGGACAAATTTACCTGCTTCCTTTTCTCTACAATTTGACAGGGAGAATTTTCAAAAATATCTTGTGGGAAGTAAGAGAATATAGACTATTTAAAGACAGTAGTACTTGTGTCCCTAAGTCACTTAGAAATGTCTAAGAAACCTCCATCTAATAATCTAAATAATACTCAACATGTAAAAATTATATGCTCTCAAAGCTGTGCTTTTCAATGTGCTTTGTAATCTAGATCTTTAAATAATTTTTTTCTGTCTCTCATTAACTTTGAGATTCTTTTATGTGGTTTTATACTTCTCCAAATACCAACTTATGCCGTCTGAAATATTTGCTAAGGGCCAAATTTTGTCTTTCACTGCATACAGCTTGAGTTGAAGTCCTGAATAATACACAAACCTCCTAGGAAACAAAAAGCTGATTGTCTATTTCAGTAAATGTCTGATTACATTTAAAACCATGTGTGTATTATTTTGATCCCTCATGCACTGTGAAACTGAGGTTTGAAGGTAGCATTTCAATTTTTTATAGAAACAGTATCTAGCAGTGATATTACAATGTGAAGATTAGATCTCACCTCGTTGTAAGGAATAAACTGAGACCAAAATTAAGTGAGTTGCCAGGGTCACCCACTCAGTTAGTGGCGAAGGCAGGTTTAGAACTCAGCTCCCATATATATTCTTTCCCTAATGAACCCGGTTAACCCAGTAGCGAGAATGAGGACAAAAAATAATTTGAAACCATGTGAAACTATCCATAATTACTGCACCACAGGAGAAATTCCATTTAATGTCTGCTTTGTCATCCCTATATCTTAAGATGTTTTTTCTCCTTTGTTTTCCATTGTGCAAACAGATATTTTGTACTCCTACTGGAAACCCAGACGTCTTATCCAAATCATGCAACATTTTAATATAAAATTAAAGTAGGCAAAAGAGTGCTGTTGATAGCAAATCAGTGGATCTTACAGAGGACAGTTGTCAAACAAGAACAGCAAAAAGGAAGAAGCTTGTGGGAGTAGCTCTGATCAACAACATTAGATCCTAAATCTTGTGAAAGTCCCATGTAATTTAACAGGGAATTATGGCCCAAATTCGTTTGATCTCAGCACGTATGCAGTTCTGCCTAACGGTGCAGTTGTGTGATGGAGCATTTCTAAGGTAATGGTGAGAACTGGGTCTCTCCTTACTCAGGGCCTCACGTAAAATCTGTGGGAGTGGATGGAAACTGGTCTCAATGTCATTAAGTTGGGTCCCTCTAGAAAGCACATGCCTCATGAGTATAGTCAGATTCTCAGCTCTTTTGTATATCTCTCCACTCTTCCTTTTCTTTTTTTTTCTTGTCTTTCCCTTCTCAACTTTTTCCCATTTCTCATCTCTCAGTACTTAACCTTCAGGTTTCTGTTTAGTAAACCTACCAAAGTAGAATCAATAGCCTGGTGCTTAATCACACTTTTTGCTGCTCAAAATGTCAGGTTTGGGTTTGTTTGTAGAAGGGCTTCTGCGTGCCTTTCATTTTCCAGCTTTGTGCAAGATATTCTGTACTGTTCAAATCCATTAAGAATGAAAGCTTTTGTTGTGGCTGATTGTTCTAATCTCTGTTGGGGTATACATGAAAAAAAATATAAAATTCCAGATATTGGTTCAGTTTATCAAGGGATCTGTCTTGGTACTTTAAAATATTCTCATCCGTTCTTCCTCGGTGAAATCAGTAAGGTTCAGTTTTTAAATCTGCTGAGGTAGCTAGGACACAGTCTAACTATCTGTAAGTAGATGTGAGCAAGTTTAAGCATTTTCTTACCACAGAGAAAAAGGAAATAGAGCACAGAACGGTACCAGGTAGCTGCAAGTACTAGTAGAAATGAAATACTTGTAATTCTTTTGGTAAATAGACAAAACAAGAGACCGTAGCTTGGTGCATCAGCTCCAGTTAAGAGCCTGTCAAGAAACTGTTTCTTCCCTCCAGTAGTAAAATTCATAGTTTAGAAACTTGTTTGTGTAAGAGGTTTGAAGACGGGAAGAAAACAAAACATCATATGGAGAGCTGAGTGCATATACTCCGGTGCACAGGAGTACATGAAGGTGGCTCCTGACTGATCTCTTGATCCTTGGACAAAACTGAGGAGAAAGTCTAACAAATGCATCGTTTTGCAGTAAATTAGATCAGATTTCCGCATCTCCGCACTCAGTCTGTGAGCTGACAGTTCAGTAAAATGTTCCCTTGTAAGGTTCACCCTCTTAGGAAAAGGGGCAATAATTCATCATTAGAATTTCAGAGTCCAGGTGTAGATGAAAACTGATGGAGCCTCCAGCGAGGCAGGGAAAGTGCACAGAAGAAGAAAATTTTATCTGAAGCCTAATTCCCTGGTTACAGCAGAGAATAATTAAGATAATATTGCTTCAAGAGTTCTTTAATGATTAAAAATCACATATGCAGAATCCATAAATTGGAGGGCAACAAATTGGAAGGATACAGCGTCAGAGATCTGTTTTGTGCATGTTGTAGTGGGAAGCACACCGGTGGCACAACAGCAGCCCCGGCAGCCACAGGAGACCAGGCCCATTCCAAGGACTTTGTTTAGATGCAACAAATCATTTGTCTGTTATTAACCCAGAGCTTGTAATTATGCAGATTGCCATAGATTTTCCTGGGCCTGGAAGTGAGATTGAGGGTTGTTCACACTATAGCAGGCAGCTCAGGGCTGGCCATGCATTACTGAACTTGCCACATTTATCATGTTGACTGATGGCAGCAGAAGCAGGTCTCAGGTCCCAGTGGTTAATGTAGTGGGTAATTAACTGTCATTTGCCTAGTAATAGGCTGATGATCAATGGTTTGTGTGGAAACAAATTCTAATCAGGTAGCTGATAAATGCTCAGGGAGCGAGAGCAATTGAAATTGGGGGAAACTATGTCCAGAATTTCAAAATGGCATTGTGGGGGTTTTATTATTATTATTAATGGCAGAAAACTATGTTCTTCATATAAACAGCTTTATCCAAAATTAACAATAGCTAATATAAATCTCACATGTTTGTTTTGTGTGTGGTGGGGAAGGACTAACAGCAAGGAGGGCCTCCTTCCCTTTTACGTAATTGAAAAATTTTAATGTATCTGGTGCTTAGCTGAAGCAGTTTCTGTGGGGGTCTCTCATTTCAGGACTGTAGAACTCTGCACACAGTGGACTTGGGTGCAGTAAATCTCCGTCCTCCGCGGTGCTGAATGACAATCCCAAATTGTTTCACTGCTCTGCAACACGCGAACTGCAGTGCTGGCTGTAATGGGTTTCCACTTTCTCACGCACACAGGCACACACACACCTGCAAGGAGGACATTCCTGTGGAAGGTGAAACAGCCTGCACCCAGCACCCTCAATGCAAGGGGCTTCAGCTGTTTCTCAGGTATTCAGCTGTTGCACCTAAACCACCTCAGCACTGAGGTGCTGTCTGATCCCCCCACTGAGCTTGGAGACAGTGGGACCGTTCTCGTCTTTGTGTTTAAATGTTGCTGTTCTGTTCATGCCTTAAAGCCTGACTTTTTGCAGCCTGACCTGCTTTCCTTGTTCAGCTAAACTACCGTCACCTGTGTGAAGGAAAACAGAGCTGGCACTTTCCTCCTGGGGTATAGTCGTCTTTAACACAAAGCCAGCCCATGACTGGAAGGCATCTTGTGTCCTTCTTACACATGAAGAATGGAAGTCTGAGTGGGATTTAGATAACCTCAACAAAACCCATGCATGATGGAGATAGAACAGGAATAGAATGTTTTACAAAAGGAATATTTATAATCTTCTTAAATAACTAGAATTTTAGTGACCAGACTTAACAGAAATAGAAGTTGATTTGAGTCATTCTAAGAGGAGCTGATGAGGATGGCCTTGTCCCAGCATTTCTCCAAGTGATCACAGTAACCAGCATCTCAGACAGGACGAAAAGGTTCACAACTTTTAAATGAAACAGGCATGTATTTTGTAGGCAGCACACCTTAAGTAGAAGCAGAAGGTAAAAGGATTTAGAATTAAGCAGACTTGTTGGTAACCCATGAAATTCCATAAAGTGGAGGTATGTGATTAAAAAACCTGCGTTCATTTTTATGTTACCAAACTGAATTTTCTACAGAGCACCTTTGAATTCATTAGTTTAGAACTGCTTTTAATTTGGTGTGTCCCTTGAGAGCCATTATATTTTTCTGCTGTCAGCCTGATGTTGAGGAAGAAAAGAAAACTGGCAGATGTGGCGTTTTCATCTAGTGTGCTTCATAGTTAAAGGCTGCATTAACTGCTATGCACAAGCAGAGCATTACTTTTAATAATCCATCACAACTATTAAGTAGTTTAAATAAACTTAGTTTCAAAGATAGCTGCCATGTAGAGCTAACATATTTTTTCTTGTTCATTATAATCCTTCTATGTCACAAAAGGATGCATATGTATGTTGGCTTGGTGGTTTTGTTTTTGTTTTGGGGTTTTGGTTTTTCTTTTTTTTTTAATATACCCACTTGAAAAGTATTGAAAAATCTTTAACAAAGGGAATTTAAAAAAATAATTTATATAGATGACTGGCAAGAACAGCATTTTGTATTGTTCTTACAGTATTTTATACTTCTACTCCTGATGTGACTATATATAGTTTACAGCCTCATTTACTTTAATGTGCTACCTGAATAACATAATCATAGCAATAACTATGGTATAGGGTTGTAAGGTGCATGAACCACTAATGCTTTCTGACGATTTAAATGACTTGTTCATAAAATGTTCTTTTAATAATAGTGGTAAAGCTTTTAGCACTAGATGTCAAAATTGCGAAGAATGTTGGCTTTTTCAAGTGTTATTTCTTTTCTAGCTAAAGTGTGTTTTAATAATAAGTAGCACCAAAAGCCAAGGTTATGTGGCTCTGTCCTGCATGGCAGGATCCAAGTAGAAGACTCTTCCCACTGACGCAAACAGCTTGACCTCTGTCTGCTCAGTTATGTAACATCCCTAATGTGTTTACTATTTCTTTGTTTAGTTTAACAAGATGTTTCTTTTATCAAGAAAGGTCAGTATAACCTGCAAAAAAAAAAAAAAAAAAACAACATCACAATATTAGTCTATCAGTACTTCATAAAGCTCTCTTTGGCAAGACTGTGCCTTCGTGTTGTTAATTGGGCAGATTTGGACCATCAAAGACCAGCCGTTCCAAAAGGAGGTGTGCTGGGAAGTCATCAAAGACCAAGTTAAGGGGAAAAAAAAATTAAAATTTCAAAAAAATAAAATGTGGAGTGGGTTTCCTTTTCGGTTAAGCATCTTCAGGAATATATTTCTTTCTGTATCTCCAGGTTATTTGGCGTTACAGGAAACTGTGCTGCCTGCAGTAAGCTCATACCTGCTTTTGAGATGGTGATGAGAGCAAAGGACAATGTTTATCACCTGGACTGTTTTGCATGTCAGCTTTGTAACCAGAGGTAAGAGAATTCCTTGGGTCTGTTCCATAAGCCAAGTGCTAACTCAGCATTGATGTGGTCATACATTCCAGACAAGAGGAAACATCCACCAGCAGTGGAAACTGAAGATAGAGAGTAAGACCTGGATATTTTTCCTGGGACTGTTACAGAACATTTTTCATGACCTTGGCCAGAAAACTTTTTGTGCCTCAAATCCCACATCAATAAAAAAGAATAATGTTACTTCCTCTCCTTCAAAAGGCTGTCTGTCAAATTTAATTAATTAATATTTATAAAGGTCTTTGAGATCCTTTTCTGCAGAAGAGCATAGCAGTACCATTTGTCATTATTGCATTAATTTCACTTAATTCTTCATTTTTATCACATGTATTTCTTTAAAGTACACATTGTTTCTTCCTGTTGCCAGAACTGTAATCATTTAAATTTAAAAGATGTTGTTCCCACCATTTCCTCCGTAGCAGCATTGAACCTCTTACAGACCTATTTTTATTTGCATATCCTAACTGTAGGTTATAAAAATCTCAAAGATCCAAACCTGATACTTTGTTCTGAAGCATCACCCATATGGCACAGTTGGAGAACAAATGTAAAAAATGGTAACATTGTAACAACTGATTTTTTCAGAGGTGAACGCAGCCAAATTTATACCAACTACTCTCAGAGTGGTGGCCAAATCCTGTCAGACATTTCACTGAGAGCTCCATTTCTTACTCTATGAGAGCTGCTAGCAGCTTTGCCAATGACTTCTATGAGGTCTAGGAACTGAGAGAGCCAGTTTTGTCCGCTCCTTAATGTCCCTATTACTGGAAGTTATTTTTCAGTTATTACGTGATCCCCATTAGCGTTTTATAGCATTCATATTTTTTTCAGTTTCTGGTGGGAAGAAACGCAAGATGTACATTTCTAGGGAGGCAATAAAAAAATTAGGAAGATAATCCTCTAACACGACAAAGTTAGACACAGTATTAAATAAGCTTTCTTAACTCACCTTTTCCTACAGTTTATTATTTTTTGACACTGTAGTCATTTAAAAATCAAACATCCCTAAAGAACCATAAAATGTACAGCTGCTAATAAGTGTAGCGCACTACAATTATGCTCTTTAAAAAAAGCCAAATTGACCTTTTTCATCATGTTGCATGGGAAATTAAAATACCAGGCAAAGTAATAACCGCCGCTTAAACTATATAATAATGCAAAGTAATTATAGGTTCTAATGCTATTTAAAGTCCTATATCAATTTTGTCTTGCTACAGAACTAAGAAACTGTATTCTGAGCAAGGCAGACAGAGGCTCCCATAGCACCCATTTAAGAAAGACACACGCACTCTCCTAGGTTTCGTTTCTTAAACCCTTCACATCCCTGTTTTTTTCCAAACCACAGTTCTAGTATCATTATTAAAGCCCCTAATATATTTCTGTTGTTCGCTTCATTTATTACATGCCATAATGGGGCTGCATATCTTTAGTGTTGGTTATGCACAATTAGCACTTAGTTATTGTCTTGTCACTTCAGCCCATACAAGACAAACTTCTTTAATGTAAGAAGTCAGCTAATCTTCATCAGTCAAGCAAAGCAGACAATGTTTGTTAGCCGGAGTGCAAAAGAATTTCATCATAGTTAGCACTCATGGATCTGAGGAAGTGAAATTTCTTTTTCTTCCCCTCTCCCAAAAAAAAAAACCAAACAAACAAAAAAACCCCCACAGCTGTTGTAATTATTTTAATATTCCTCTTTTACCATTACAATTGTGAATTAATGTAGAATTTCACTGCAGCTGATACACATCATACTGTGCTTTGGGGCCACTCACCTCCTAGAAAAATGTTGTTAGGTACTCCTGAAATGGAGCTTTATTAAAGTATTTAATAGGTCTTAGCCTCATTATTCCTGAGCCTTCAATCTAAAAATCTATTTGATTTTTACTTTTTATGTAATTTGGGCAAAGGGTTGCTGAAACAGTCTTAAGGTGTCTTAGACTGAGAACAAAAGAATCAATGTACCTGAAATACAGTGTAGTTATCTAGTGAAAACAGGGTGTGGTTCCAGAAGTTTCAAAGAATTTCAGAAATTCTCAGAAGTGACCCTAATCCTGATTATATTGCAATAGCTGTCGTGGAACCTATTAAAGCAGGCTACCTGTAGGGTACCTTTCTTCCTCACAATTTGGAGCTACTGGTACTCTGAAGAATTAATTTTGTTGTTTTCTTGCAATAAATCCTATTTCGTGGATGCTCCAACATAGCTCTTCTGTAGTTCCTATGGCAAAGCATCCCACTAACTACATTCTCCCATTAATAAATATCTTCAAATCTTTTGTTTTTCATTACTTGTGTAACAATAAAACCCTGAAGTGGTAGACACCTGGCACGTCACCAATTTTGGAGTTTTTTACATCTAGTATGAAACCTTTTTCTCTTTTCTTTTAATCTGAATAATCTTGTCAGTCACCATGTCATTAATAATTTCTGTTGTCCTTCTTAGGATCCTTTTTTCTTCCTCTAGTTAAGCTAATCAAAATCAAACAGCAGATTCTGAATAAGGATGAGTTTATAAGATAACAGTTCAACTTTATTGAAAGTTAAACTTCTGCTCCTCCATATGCAAAATAATGTTATTGAGAGTCTTTAGGTTTGCTCTTTCCTTTCACTTCAGCCACTAATTCCACTAATACAGAATTTATTTATTGAAGAGAACATTTTTATTTATAAACAGATCAGCAATATCCAAAAGTTGCCAAGGGTCACCAGCTATTGCAAGACCTGTATGTTTAGCCTTATTCCCCAATTTCACATTCTCTTCCCCCATTAAATTTTAAATCCTTTGGGTCATTCTCTGCAGTAGTTCTGCAGAGTATATAACCCTCTTTGTTTGATTCCACATTACACTTTCAGTTATCAAATACCATTTAGGTTTATCCCTGACAGAACATATGCAATGTTCTTGAGCATACAAAATCATTTCTTCAGTTTGCATTACTTTGTCTTTGCCAACACTGAATTTCTTCTGACGTTCTGTGCCTGGTTGCTCCTTCCAGTCCCTTCTGCCACCCAAGCTAGCTAATAATTATATTAACACTGATGCTTTGGGCAGCCCATTCTTCAGGCTTACTACTGCATGACCCTCACATTCCTACCCTTTAAATAGTTGATCCTGACCCAGTGAGAGAGATGCCTGTCTGTTTTTGTGAAAGACTTGGTGATTTTTCTGCTTTTATGTACAACCTCACTGTTTGCTTTTTTAGTTTCAAGTACCTACAACTCACCATCTAGCGCAAGCCTCAGCGTGGATGGTAGTTAGATCCCCTTGGTTTCTGAGCAGTTTTGTTTGGGCCATGAACTCCAGCTCTGAACTAAGTCATAAAATGCCTGTCCCCTTCAATTGGCCTCCTGAATCTGTCATTGCAGAGTGAGGAGAAAAAGGCATTGTCTCACATACTGTATTCCAAGCAGGCAGACTGTAGACAGAGGCAGCCTGAAAGAGATCTCCTGAGCCACCAAGCCTAGTCCCCTGGTGTCAAATATGCACTGTCTCCTATTTTCCTTTTCATAAAGCTATTAAGCCTTGAGATCTAATTGCTCCATCAAGCCAGTTTTTGAGATATTTCCCTCATTTTTTTCTTGATACTGATGCTTACAGCTGTAGCAATTTTGTGAATATTAAGCTCTGCTCATAGCCTAAAGGTTTTAGCATCCTCTTATCTCTCATGTTTCTGTCCAGCTTACTCCTAATTTGAAGTTTTTCCATCACCTAAATGCCCACAGAGCTTGGTGACAGTCATCTTAATGGTGTGAGTGTTCCCTTTTCTTCTCTGTAAACATATTAAACTTCTCCTCAGAAGCCGTTCACCTCATGTTGACAGTAGCTTCAATATACTTAATTTCTGCAGAAAATTTAAAGGGGAAAAAAAAGGAAACCACTGGAAAAATAAACTTGTAAACAGACACTGCCATTCACACTTTGTCAGGTTGCATGTGTGTGACTAGGAAAACGGAGTGGAAAATCTTGAAAGTGGGCTCAGCTGTATCTTTGCTTGACACTTTTGACTACAGCAGTGATGTCAGTCTGCCTTCGGCTTTCCCACTTTGCAGAGTTTATGTGTCCTTCCTTTCACTCTCTGTCGGCATCTTTAGCAGCTTGTTCCATATTTCTGAGATATTTTCTCTCTGCTGTTTGAAGTCAACTCAGAGTATGGTTTAAAACCCCCATCTGCTATCACTAAGAGGTGTTTAAATCAACTGTTCTATCCTTCTATCTGAAATAGCCTTTATTTTTAATGGGAACTGGACTGAACATGGTTACACACTCATTCAAATCGCTGTCCTGAGGTAGCTGTAAACACCTCCTGTATAAACTGTAAAATGCCCACACAATGCTGCCTTTGTTCTCTGTCAAGTGGGGGGGAGGGAATGCAATTCCAGAGACATCTTTTTTTCAAACACCAATTTTTTCATGAGTGGTCATTTTAAAAGTTCTGAAGGCCTGAATACTGCTTATTTTCATTGAATGTCTCTAAATTTAGAATAAAAATTAATACATTTTCCATACCTGCTCTCCAAAACATAATAAATGCAAAACACACCACGTTGAGGTTTGTCGTTATAAGTGGAGCTGGGATTCTGTGCGCGTGTACACTACATCGTACTGGTGAAAATGTACGGACACAGGCACAGATCATACCTGCCAGACTTTGAAACGGACATTTTGGCAGAACCCCAGAATTAGTAAACCACGGGTGTGGACTGGTGAACTGCGATGTTAAAGCGTGGCTTAGTTCTCTTAGTGATGCAGATAGAGTAATGTTGGTGTGAGTTATAATGTAAACACAAAGAAGCTTTAAAAAAAAGAGGAAATGGGAAAAGCAGAGGACAAGTTACATCACTGATAGCGAAAAGCAGAAGGGAAGGGCGTGGGTGTGGTAAGTCTGAGATTCTTTTATCTTCAAGAAATCAATTAAATGCTTCCAGATTTTGTTTCTTTCTACAACAAAGAACTGACTTAACCAGAGGAGGCACACACAGAGCCATCTTTGTTCACAGCAATATTTCTCTCACTTCTTAAGAAGCCTTCAGTACCTTGGCATGTATCTTGTACATCAGAAAAGATGACAGACAGCAGTGAGATCTCCTTAAATATCTGTTCTGAACAATGAAAGAGCTATTTCTCAAAGTGGAAGTTTTATACTTCTTGGGATTAGTCTAGGCACACCTTCCCCTTCCAAACAAGGTGATAACAGAGGTCATTTCGTAATGTAAATGGCCTTCCTTTTGCCACTGTAAAATACAACAGGAGTTCGAGGATGTAGGTTAATTATAATGGTCATTCTACTAATGTCACAGTCGTGTCAAAAGTACTATTATCAATTTATGGTGGTAAGTCCAATATGGCATGTTAATGCAGCCTATTGTATATTCTTTCCCGTTCACCTTGCATGTCTATTAAAGGAATTGGGTGAGGGTTTTAGGGAAGGCTGAAGACTACCATCTGCCTGCTAGAAGAGTAATAGTCTTGCCTAATTATCCAGTCCTAACACAGTGGCGTCTTAATATGCTCCTTGACTCCATTTGATATACATGTCCAAATTGTGCCCTGATTTACATCCTATGCCAATTCCATTAAAAAAACCCCAACGTTAGTGAAAGGCTAGGCTCGAATTTACCCGTCCATCTAAAGCTAAACTGGGTTTAGATCTTAGAGTGTGTAAAACCAATCTGCAGTAGTTATAGATGTAGCTCTTTCACTTCAGAGGAGGCAAAATCTGTTTTTGAGAGTCAAATAAAGCTGAAAGTGTGAATGGACAGAATTTGTCATACTTCATCTGCCTACTTGCCTTGTCTTATTGTACCTGGGAGCTAGCATGCCACGATTAGAGGTTTTTCACCTGGTGCTTACCTCTTTGTCACCTAATGAGTGCACAATTCACACATTTAATTCTCAGGGGCCGGCACAAGCCTCACTGTCAGTCTTTGCCAGATATGTTTCAGTCGCTGAACTTGCACCATATGAAAACGGTTGCAGAATTTGGAACACAGTTATTGCAAGTAACAGGTTTCCCCCAAGGCACGAAGGATCATCCAGGTGAACCCAGAGGACGTCTTCCCATGCAGACAGACCCCCACCCCACAGGTTATCAAACAGCCAAGCGTGTCTAGACAGGCCACTGGCAGCCTCTCCACAAGACAGCTGTAGACTTGGAAGGTAAATGATTTGTGGAACTGTGTATGTTTAAAGCCATTCATGCATAAAGCTGTCAAATGCTGTGTAGACATAGGTAGAGCATTTCTGGCTCGACATATTAACATTGCACGAGCAAAAGGCATTGACAGTTTTTATTGGGAAAGGCATCCTGACACCCCCATGTAGCTGGTGCAGTTTAATTCCAACTGTGTCACTTCTCTGAGGGCTGAGAAACGAAATCCTTCAGCCAGGATTTTGATGCAAGCAATATTGCAAGAAGTCACATGTGTAAGTAGTGCAGTGTATTAGTGAATTGTGCTTAAGTGTCTTTTTCATTTACTAAATATTTTAAACAAATTAGTCTGCTAAGGTTTTTAGTACTCTGGAACACAAAGGAACACATAGCTGAATAATGTCCACAGTTCAGAGTTAGTGTTTTCTGCTGGATTCAGAGGTGGTTTTTTGTCCCACTGGTGACTGACCCAGCAGGAGACACCTGCTGTGCAGTAACCCTCTGTGTAGTGGGCACTGCCAGCCTGAGAGCTCCTGCTCAGTCTCCATCATTAACCTGTGGGCAAACTGTAAGCAAGAGACTGATTTGTCACAATACAATAACTTTCCCTGGCTTTAGTCCATATTAATCCATATGTTTATTTAAGAGAAACTATGAAGGACTGGGTTTAGGGTTTTTTTGTTGTTGTTAAATGTCACTTCTTTGGGAAATACAAATTTATGTATTGGCACTAGTTAAGACTCTTTTACTTAATCTTGTAAGATGCACAAAAGAATTTTTGTTGGCATTGCTGTCAATGGACAAAGTTACAAAAGATGAGAACTAGAAAAAATGCCAAAGAATAACTTTTCTGCGTGAGTTGTACATTTCAACATAGCTACTCAAAATCATTTGTGTTGTTAGTAGTCTATATACCAGGATTGGGGTGGGAAGAATAACAGGAACCTCTAAATTCTGTAAAAGAGTCTTGACCATAAATAACTTAAAGGTTTCGGGATCATTCCCTAATCTCTATTTTCAATCATCATCAGCAGCAGGCAGTAATCCTACAGAAAAAAAAAGTCCACAAATAAACAAACCAATTTTCCTTTAAGAGCAGAGCTAATTCTTTTCAATCCACTTTTTTATTACACTATTTTCCCTCTATCTATTTAGCTAGCATAAGGATAAATTTCCAAAGCTACCCAGTTGGAAAATAAATGGGTTCACTGTTTGTCTAGCATTCCAATCTTCACAAATGTAAATCAGTCCAACTGCTACTCATTTAAACCTCCAACTTCACAAAACATTAAAAGACTGCTTTCCATAC
The DNA here is from genome assembly GCA_013399855.1 of Oxyruncus cristatus. Classification (NCBI taxonomy): domain Eukaryota; kingdom Metazoa; phylum Chordata; class Aves; order Passeriformes; family Cotingidae; genus Oxyruncus; species Oxyruncus cristatus. The sequence goes on from VXAY01004359.1 coordinate 494,194, forward strand.
ACAATTTAATCTGTAACAATTCACCAAGATTTCTGCTTGAGCATCATTAGAAATTGACTATCTGATAAAAGCAGACCACTATCAGAGGTCAACCTATGTCATCTACAGAGTTTTACTGGGTCAACTACAGTAGGCACCACTATTTGAAGGTTAAATTGTTACAATTAAATACATATACAGCTATTCCCATAGCTACTCTGCTGTTAAATCTACCGTAAACAACACAAGCATTTATATCTGACCCTAATTGTGTCCAAGATGTCACCATTTGGAAATTATACAAAAAAGGACATTATAATCCATTACACATTAAACAATACTTTATGTAGTGAGATCCATAATTAGCTGGTATAGGCTGGTTTCATTTATTCACATCAGTGTTAAGGGGTTCATTTAGGTTACTTTCTTTCATTTTAATTGGAATAATGCGAGCAGTGCCTCCCAATATATATTATAGCTGGAGAGTTCACTATAAACAAAGGCATGTAACCCTGCCAAGGCAGTCACTAGGGAAACGTTTTCTCTGTGTTGGCCCTATTCACTTGTTTCCTAAGTATCTTCAAGAAGACTGGCTTTGTCAAGGGGAAGGGTTGAGGGGGTGTCAGGGAAGAGCCTTCTTAAGTTCAAGCATACTGCTTAGCTGGGAAATCCTACTTTACTTGAAGTTTGAAGCCAGCCAGCCAGGAGTATTAACATTATGTGACTTTCCTAGTCATCAGAGAAAATCAAATGAAATCTCTCAGAAGAGTTTTGTAGCAATCAGATCATACTGATGCATATAATAGTATAACAAGGTAGGTACACTGATACCACAAGAGAGAGAGTGGTTAGCTGTGTAACTAAATTTATAATCAACTCCTACAGGGAAAAAAAAAAAAAGGTTTCTCTACATGCCTGTGTGCTTCTGGTTTGCACCACAATATATGTAAAATTATGTGTGTGCTAGAAACAGTTCTCAGAACCACCACTTTCAATCAAATTAGCAAAATATGCAACTGGAATGTAACAAGAAACTCTTACTGGCACGCCTGCACAAGCCAAATATATCTCGGACAAGTTTTCTACTGCATATGTGATCACTTTGTTTTCTTTGCTTTTCTTCTGATTTGTATGAAAGCAGGACATTTACTTTTCACTCAACTCAGTAGCCTGGGATATTTATTGTGTTTTATCTGTGCCAGTGACCCGATCCAAGACTCCCACAGTCTTCAGTGGGCTTTGAATGAAGTCTTTGGCTGGGGAAGCAAAAGCGCTTGAATGCACTAGATTTTGCTGAAAGCACAGGATTAATTCTGGTACCAGACCAATTCCTCTGCTGGGCTTTCACACACGTGCACACGTCCGTGTGTGTGTACAGACAGCAGTGCTGTGAGCCGGTCACTGCAACGAGATCATGAACACTCACTGCAAAATCCTTACATGTAAGATCAAATCACACCGCTCATCCTCAGACTCTCTCTTTTTTCTCTTTATTATTTTAATTTCAGATTTTGTGTTGGAGACAAATTTTTCCTGAAGAACAACATGATTCTCTGCCAGACAGACTATGAGGAGGGTTTAATGAAAGAAGGTTATGCACCCCAGGTTCGCTGATCGGATGCCACATCACTAAGAATAAAAAGCACTATGTTCTTTTATCTTTTTTGCTCAACATGTATATAAGAAATGACACAGGAACCTACTGAATAGCATAGATATAGGGAGACTGAATGGTTGCGTGACATAAAAGGTGGACTGCATCTGTATGTAGTGAAAATTGCTCCAGTTCAGAGTTGAATGTTAATTAAAAAGGTACTGTACATACAGCTGGATTCTTTTTGCTTGCTCTTCGGGTTTTTTGTTTGTTTGGGCTTTTTTGTTTCTTTTTGTGTCACTTGGCATGAGATGTTTATTTTGGACTATTGTACATAATGTATTGTAATATTTGAAGCACAAATGTAATACAGTTTTATTGTGTTACCATTTGTGTTCCAGTTTGCTTCTTTGTATTGTTGCATTTAGTACAATCAGTGTCTAAACTTACTGTATATTTATGCTTTCTGTATCTACCAGCTATTTTAAATGAGCTGTATCTTTCTAGTAAAAAGCATTAAAGAGCAAATCCCAACCATTATGCTACACTTAGAGCTTAAGAATACTGTTTACATTAAAACTATTTAGAAAACTAATAACTAGCAGCACCTGCTGCTAATGATGCTATGCTTAAGGGTCTATCAGCACTTCTGTTATAAGCCTCTATTTTTCAGGGGATAAGCATCTGCTGTTTAATTGCATAGATTTTCCTCAAAGAGCACTTTTATTTTACTACAAAATTTTGAAAAGCCAATCTGACTGGTTTGGGATATATTATAAAAGGTGCAAAAGTTAATGATTTTGGGTGCTGCTTTTGCACCCCGTAGGCATTCCAAATGCCTGGATTTGATTTTTAATTTAGCTGAAAATTAAGACCTAATGCAAACCAGTGCCTCTGGGTATCTTATTTTTTATATATATATAAATATATATATATGTTATTTTCTGAAATAATTTAATTTGGGGGCGGGGGAAAGAAAAGGGAGAAGACTCCTGTTTATATACATTTTAAAAAATTCTTAAAATTTGATGGGTCTCTCTCTCCCTCTCTCTATTTCCTTTTTCTTTTTTTTTTTTTTTTTTTTTAAATCAGGGCTTAACCCTAAAGTTTTCTGGGGCTGTGTACTCAACAAACCCTGGAAAAAAGTGAAAGTAGAAGGCACTGTAAACAACCCCCTCTGAGGGTCTATTTACATTAAAGAAATGACCCTGAGCTGACACTAGGAGAGTGACTGGTTACTAATTACCCACCTCAGTGAAAGATGAAGGTAATTTAAATGCTGATGTGGATGGGACAAAACTTTGCAATACCAATACAGAACGGGGGAGCTACCACTCTCAACTGCATAGGTACTTTGCTGTCCATGCCAACATCCTACAGGTTTGTCCCATCAATACTGGCAGCTAAAATCCTTCAGGCAGAAGTGAAATCACTGCTGACAGCTGCTGTTGGCAATCAGTCCCTTTTCTGGGAGAGGTGGACCTCTGTTTTTAAAGCCATGAAGCTATTGCATCAGCAGAATGTCCCTAGGTGGTCATGCCCTTAAAGAGCTTACAGGTGTTTAGCAAAGGAAAGCAGGATGAATGTGTAAAAAGTTGTTAAATACATAATTAATTATTATCTGTTTGTCACTGTAATCTGGCTCACTGGAAAAATAACCTGTATTAAAAGAAAAAAAAACCACACAACAAAAATACCCAAACAACAAAACAGTATTAAGGGGAAAAAAAAAAACATGAAACCCATTATACCCTATGTTGTTATGAAGCTGAGCTCTTGTTTTAATTTAGATTAAGAACCCTCCTCTCTGCTTAAGCTGAGTGCTGTCCTTCCCTGCTCTTCCTGTCCTATTGCGCATTCCAACATGTTTTTCCTAGCGATGGTGAAAGAAACTTTGTAATGCAGTGGGGTAATTCCTCTAGTGTATGGTATGAGTACACTGCACAGTGGCTTGACTTAGAAATGGATATTTAGTTCTAATGACTATTGTTACAGTGTGGTTTTGTTTCTGGCTGCGAACCCTTTTAAAAATAAGCATGGCTCACAAAACTTGACTTTGACTCATACAGGACCAGTAAGAAATGCAACGACTCCTCAGGCTATTCTTGCTAATTAGATGAAATAGCTCCACATAGCTTTTCAAATTAAATTTATCCTTCTTTTGTGGACTATCTTCCTTCCTAACCTTGAGCACAAGTCTCTTTTCCACTCCCATTCACAGTCCCTTAATGTCTTCGGGATAACGAAGCAGTTGGTGTCAGAGGTATTATTAGGCTCTTCCAGATCTACTTCAGTGCAATAAACAAGCTGTCCTTTCCATGAAGGTCAGGATGGACAGAAAGGGAAGAATCATATTATCTTGTTTTGAGTCCAATTTCAATTTTCTCCTCCAGCCTCTCTTGGGTCTTTCTGTTAGAAGTCAGAAAGATCTCTCTTCTGATTTCTGCTAGTAGACTACACAATGGACAGAAGTCCATGGTTCAGAAATAGGGCCGGAGAACAGGAAAGAATGGACTATGGTTTTGTCTTTGACTTCCCATAAGCTTGGGCAAGTCATTCAACTTTTCTGTGCCTCATTTGTCCCTGTCTGTCAAATGGGGCTAATGCATACACTGCTTTTGTAAAGCATTTTTGGCTCTTCAGGAAACCATGCAGGTGTTATAAACAGCATTAGGACATCATGGGCAGAGCGGAGCACTCGCTGTAGGTAACCACAGATCTGAGAGCACCAGAACCAACTAGACCTGTGGAAGGCTTTGTTGGGGGTGATGGCAACTACACACCAGTAGTGCTGTAAATGCTAAAGTGCTCTCTCATTACCACAAAGTGCCACTGCTCTGCTTTCTGTAGAGTAAATTAAGACAGTGCAATGGGAAAATAGTGGCTTATTATTACACACCATGTTGCTCATACGTGCATGTGTGGGTTTTGTGACGTAGGCTCAGGGTGTGGAACAGGAAGGTGGTCCTGCTATGAGGAAAAAATATAATCTCACCAATCTATCAGCCTTATCTGATGTAAGGAAAAAGAAATACTGATAAACATATTTGCAATGCTGCAATGGTATGGCGCTGCTTTCAGCACTTTAAGCTTATATATCTTATTCACATACATATCTAAAATTTGTATTTACAGGATACAGTATAAACTTATTTTGATGTAGGTCAAAGATCAATTACACATTTTCCTGTATTTCAAAATCCCATCTTGCCTGGCTGATAAAATAATAACTGGGAGTCGAAATATTTAATGGAAACATTTACAACTCCAATAAAGTATAAGAACATAAGACAACACTGAAGAGAGATTATCTGCCGGGCCACTTTATTGATCGTTTTGACAGAGGCCTAGACCATTCCTTTGGGTTGCTTTTACTTATCTACCTTGGTTTTCCTTCTCCATCACTGTGTGTGTCAACATGCTCTGTCTGCATACAGCAAAACGTTCTGCTAGTGACCAGTACTCAGTGTATGCTCATTTGCCAGGCAGGAATGCTTCCATTTGTGTCTCCCATCTTTAGGGTATTTTATCTCAATCTGTACAAGTGTCTAGCCAGACAAAAATAATAATAATAATAACAATAATTTTGAAAAAATCTACTATTTTTGGGTGGCTGGTTTTTGATCAATGTGGAAAAGTACAGATTATCAAACCTAGATTTTCAACTGTAAAAAGCTCCTCTGACAACCGTAATCTGCTGTGTCTGTTATCTACCACTACCGATGATGAACCAAGACAGCCTGGGTTTGGCAGAAGCAGTGACCAGGGCTAAAACTTGATCTATTTCATAATTGTGGTGTTTTTTGGTTTGTTTTTTTTTTTTTTGAGCACACCTTCTTGTGTTTTCTTATCCTCCCAAGATGCTCAAATTTTTGCTCATGTAATGTAAATAAAGGGAAATCATCCAACAACCCCTCAAACGTTCCTAATTGCCTATGTACAAAATGACTTGAGGAAAACAAATTGAAAAGTGGTCAGTGACAAGGGAAACTGTGGGGGAAAGAAACAAACAGGGACTGTGGCAAGGTTTTGCCTGTATAGACTTTAAAGTACTTTAAAGGCTTATTTCAACGTAATATGCAGCAGCTTCTTATAATTTTCTCAGCAGTAGGTAGTTTACAGTCATCGGTACCTAGAACAAATCTTGTCAAAAATGAAGGTCTGTAGTGATTGCTGGGTATAATTTTATACATTTAGCTGATTTTTCTGAAAGCTTCCACTGTGCTGCTGTTGTCAGACTAAATTATCAATTTAGCCATTTGTTGTTTAATGAATAAAAACTCCTATGGCATTGGAGATGTTGTGGTTTCAATAAAGCAAAAGCTTTAACAACTCAAACTACAGAAAGCAAAGTGTGTACTCTATATAAGAACAGTGTTTTTATTCTTTTAAATACCACTGTAGATAAAAAAAGCCAATTACATATTCACTTAACACATTTGTCCTCCTTCAGGCCAATGATGCAGACCAAACCTGTTTACTGTTCAGTACTTTGCAAAAGGAAACCAAAATACAATATGTGCAAGGTAATAGGCCATTAGCACAAACATGCTCCCAGTAAAAATCTTTTGTGTAGGCACCTTTCTAGAAGCTGCCAATTGTGGGTGAGAGAAGTATTATAAAGGAAATGATTTTAATACTATTTAAGGCATTAAAAGCTGAAGAGTATCTGTTTAAAGCCTTAAAGTAAGAGCTGCATGTATCTAATACCTTTTAAAATGCCCTTCTGCTGATTTATATTCATCCTGAACCTGCTAATAATGAGTATACATAAGCAAACACCATCTTCCACCTATTCAGCATGTCATTGATATGAAAGCCCCAGAAAATATCTCACGTAATCAGTGTGTTCAGAGAGTTATCTAGCACAAATTACTCATTAACTCAATAGCACATAATAAAAAAGAACATCAATTAATTAATGAGTCACCCTCAGATCACTTTGATTACAACACAGCTCTGTTGAAACAGCAGTTATAAATGGGGCTGCCTCTCTTTATTCATTGTTTGCAATTGGTCCATTATTTTGCAGAGACCAGTGTCATATTTAACACACGCCTGCAGGTAATTGTGTGATAAGTTGCATAAATGAAGATGCAGAGGGAGAACACGGAGTGTCTTGCTCTGCAGCTGAGTCTGAAGATGCAGGAATCCACCTTACCTCCTGCAATCTGCCAGGCCAGTAAATTCCTCTACAGTGGCCACAAGGCCAGCCTGCCTCCAGACTGCAAGGTCCTAATGACAGGACAACACTCAGAACCAGTCATACTTACCTCTACTTTAATCTAAAGATCTCAAAGCCCTGGGCAAACATTTTTGATTTGGGCCTCCCTCCGCTGTGGATGTCAGTCTCTTCTCCCAAGTATCAAGCAACAGGACAAGGGGAAATGGCCTCAAGTTGTGCCAGGGCACGTTTAGATTGGATATTAGCAAAAAATTCTTCATTGAAAGGATTATCAAGTACTGGAACGGGTTGTCCAGGAAGTGGTGGAGTCCCCCATCCCTGAAGGTGTTTAAAAGATGGATGTGGCACTTCGGGACATGGGTCAGTGGCAGTGCTGGGTAGCAGCTGGAATTGATGATCTTAGAGGTATTTTCCAGCCTAAAATATTCTTGTGAACAGGCCACATTACTGGTATTTCACTTAGAAGAACACAGAGCCAGGCAGATAAGTGGGCTGCCCAAGGTCCAGCAGCTGCATTCCTCGAATGCCACCACTGGCATGACTTGTCAGAACTCACACAGCCGTCCCATCCTGGGCCTTGCCAAGATAGGCTCCAGTGCCATGCTTGAAGCAACACATGCAAACTGCTCTTCCATGCTCAGGGATGGACCAAGAACCAGGGAAACGCTGAACATCCAAAGCTTCATTGTGGTGAACTGTGCTTGATGAATACAAGCTGGGGAGGCTAGTGAGGAGGGCTGGTTGGTTGGGGTTTTTTTTTTAAGATTTTTAGAAGAAAGATGTATGAGAAAGAACACAAAGTCACCACCTAGAGTTCCTAAACTATCTTGGTTAAATGCCATTCCAATAAGCGTATAGTGTAATTATAACAGTTCCCTTAGGTAAGTAAGAAACATCTGTTAGTAACACATAGCAGGTGTTAGCAATTACACATACTGATTTTTTTAAAGTGTTTTTAATTAAAAAGAGTTCTGTTTTCTGAAAAGGAAAGCACGGTAAGTCCAAACAAGCTTTTGTTTGTGTGGCTCTAGATCATGTAATATGCAAAGCGGTAAAGGTAAAACCAACTGAAATTAGCAAGAGTTTGCATGTTTGACTCCAGTTTATTGCAATCAAAACCAAATTGGGCTTTGCTGCATTACTGTAAAGCATATACCATTAGTATTCTAAGCAAGGTCTCATCAAATGTATGAAATCCATACAGTTCATGTAATCACTGAACACATCTAAGTAGAGCATTTGAACCTGGAAGATTGCTATAGTTAAGCAAAATGTGATAGGTTTTGTAAGAGAGGAGCAAATTGCAAGAAAATTCTGTATAATAGTTTCTTCACAATCCCTTTGTCCCACTACTGGGAAACAATGTCTAGATTATGTTACTACCAAATCAAACTATGTTGTCAAATTTTTTGAAAAACTAGCCAAGAGCAATTTACATTTAGCAATGTGATAGGCTGTGCCATTAAGAAATAACAAGAGCCATACTATAAGGCCAACTGTTTAGAGGCAGTTTTAATACAAATTAGAAGATAATGAGATGACAAATTTTTTTCCCTGTCCTGACAGTCTTTCCATGGATGCCAAGATGAGGATATCATGATTTAAATCTTGCCATAAACTTTGACTTTCATTTTATATGAAATATATAAGCAAACATGTTGGCAGGGAAAAGAGGAAGAAGCACAAACATTATTAGTACAAACTATGCATTTGTCTTTGTATCCGGCTGGGATCCAGATTGTGCTTGTTTGTAATATACAAGAGTGTGGTTTCTTTCACAAAACTCCCTAAACTCCAGTGTGGAAAAGTAGTTTTTCTACCTATAGTCTACAGCAATACAGAGGGGATTATTTTTCTGTATGTTCTTCCCAAGAGTGGGAGATTTATGAGGAGACACATATATACAATAATGGCTATGAAAAGCCTTATCACTAGACTGTTATGCCAAAGAAAAAATAATTCATACATATTCATGTAGCTGAATGCACAGATCTGGAAATTAGGATTAGATTTTCAAAATTTTTCTGCTTTCAGGAAATTTAGGTTTTGACCTATGTTATCCGTAAGTATTTTTAAGCATCTTTATTTCTTTTTCAAAATATATAATAGTTGTTTAAGCCTTCTTTTACATCAAGGACATTATATGGTGGGTTGCAAAGTTTTGCAGCGTTATTGTGGATTTGTGGAGACTGCAGGCTTAGCCAATCCTGATAAGTGTTTTGCTAAGTGCACCTATTGTGAACTGACATGTATGTCCACTGGAGAGTAAAAATGGCTGCGAGCTGTTACAATAAAGGTCTTTGTGTCATTGCCCACCCCAACCGCAACAAAACTACTCTCAGTGTCATCCAACCAATACACTGATGGTGTAACCAGTTACATTAGTAAGAAATTTTAGGGAGAGACTACATAGCTTTATTAGTTATTCACAAATGCAGTATAATATCCAGGTATCCGAAGCAGATGCCAGGCTGCTAACTAAATATATGAGCTGTGAAAAATAATCATATATCATTAGCCATAAAAGTATTTTGATGGGGTTTTTTTGTTCAAGTTGAAGCAGGGCATTTCAGAACTTATTGTACACAATGCCTTTCTGGAGTACAGTACCCCTCTGATAGTGTGTGCATATTAAAAAATTAAAAAAAAAAAAAAGCAAGATAAATGCCTAAAAAATGTCTTTAATTTAGAATGACATTTGTTCCTAGGGTCTCTCAAAGATCATATAAGGATAAAATATCACTGCTAAGACTGTAGCAGTAAGGAAATTTCTGCTTTGGCCTCTCATCCCAGTTTACTTTGAGAGCATTGCAATAGGTTTTTCCACTCTCTTCCCCTCAAAGTCCTCTTTAAAGAAGGGAATCACCTTTGTTGTGTCTTGTATGGCCAGCTGGAAGATCTGAAAGGTCTACCTGAAAGTAATGTTTCCAAGCTATGATTGGAAACGGGGACATGAGCTTGTGAAATGAGCAGGACATTGTGAAGAAACACACATCTCTCTTCAAACTCAAGCTTAGAAAGATCTACTCACAAACAGCACGTGGTAACCCTGGAGACATGTCCCTGAAGGTGTGACATTGTGGTATCAGCAGTGCACACCTGGATCCATCAGCGTGGACTTTACTCTCTGTATCTTCCTGTCCATTTAGAAAATAGTGCTCAGGCTGCTGATGCATCTTGGAATTGGTATGAACATAAACACATTAGTGATGCTGAGATGTTAAATTAATAGTGATAGAGAGGACCACAGGTTAACCAAACAGGACAGGAGACTGAAAATTTTCCACAGACAGAGCAGCAGAACTGTACCAAGGCAACGAAGTCCAAGAGATAAAAGAAATCACCTTATTGCCTACTATCAGCTTAGGCCTTCTGGCATATATTCTACCGTCTATCCAAAGTCCTTCTGACCTACAAGTTACTTGTTTTAGCAGCATGATGTCACAGTGTCACAAGCTATTGACATTTTTCAACCATCTGAAAATTCCTTTAAACAATCTGTAAATTCCTGATGAACATCCCACACATCCATACACCTTTCCTTCTTTAACTGGGAGTACCTGATCTTGGAGTCTGAAAGTCATCTGAAGCAACTCTGTGGATTGTGTTGCTGGCATTTACCGGGAAAGTGAAGTAACACAGAACCATCATAAAATTTCAGGGTTGCATTCACCCTTGTCTCATCGTGTAGTATTGTAATAGGAAGTTTATAGAGAGTTTGGATTTTTAAGGACAGGCTGCGTATCAATTTGTTCCCAAGTTTTTATTGTGCTAATGAACTGTAACAGCTCTAATCTATTTTTAGATGGTGGCATTTCAAGTCTCTCTGCTCCTCAGTTCAAAATCCATAATGTGGAGATAATATACCACTTTTCTACCTCGCAGGATACGTGATGGTAGTAATTGTGGGATTTTTTCAACAGCACCAGCTAAGCATATAAAATACCTAAGCAGGAGAACAGCAATATATACAAATTGTAGCTTAGGAATTGTCTAAAACACTAATTGCTAGATACTAGAGAAGTGCTGGGAAAAAGATTGCTCTGCCTTTACTTTTTCTTATCACAGTTCCAAACCACCTTTTAATAGTCCCTGTCAAAGGCAGATACTTGGCTAGATGAGAACTTCGCACAGATCCAGAATGGCCATTTAATATTATGTTCTTCCCTGAGGTGCCACAAGGACTAATATGGTGAAAAAAAATGAGAGGTAAGGAAAACAATTACAATCTCTACAATTTATTTTCACATTCACAATTATTCTTTGACAAAGCATATGCCAATTATCCCTGCCTGCTTCTCAAGTCATTATTAATTGGTTGATTACACAAAGCAGAAGTGGATGAGATGTGATCCGAAAGACCTGAAAGAGATTGAATAAGATCCTTGAGGCTAAATTCACAGAGGAAGAAAATGTTACAGCTGTAATTTAAAAAGATGGTACCTTTAGACCTGTTATGGCTGTGCTTCCTTATGGTCCCTAGCAAAAAGAAAACCAAACCAAATCGAGCCCATACTGCAGGGGTCCTTTGTGTCCAACCTCCTATGGACAAAGAACACTGGGAAAAAAGAGGTTTTGGCTCTGTTCGAGAACATAAGTACCCGCTAGAGCAAACTTTTTTTCATATGCTCTTTTAGTCAACTCTTTCCCCAAAGAGATGATTTAGTTCTTTAGAACAGTATTGCCCACTATGTAGTATCACCCATAGAAGCAACTTCTGCTATCTCCCGGAAAGAAATGAAGCTTGTTTAAATTCAATTTTTCCTATCATATTCACACCACATTCTCTCCCAAGCCCCAAGCTGGCAAATCAGAACTCTGACACTTGCCCTTTCTTTGTTATTGCTCAAAATTAGTTAACTCATTCAGATACACCAAAAATCAGTTGCAGAAACCTGATTTGGATACATCTCTCATCATACACAAGGCCCATATAAATCAGATTCATTCTCGCTAAAATCAAAAGAAGTGCTGCTGGTGACAGCAGCGGAGAGATAGGATTTTATCTCTGGGAAGAATAACGGATAGCAGGAGGCAGCCCTCTGCCACTCTACATCAATTGCTTGCCATGGCCCTGGCTAATCTTTTTAGCCAGTCAAAGCATACGGCACGTTACTGAAGGTCTCTGAATGACTTGACTGAAAGCCAGCTCAAGGCATGGCAAACTGACTTTCACTCAACACCTTAGCAAAAATTTGAATATAGATTTTGAGCGCTTAAAACTTACTCTGGTAACCTGTAATGCCCTCTGGTCTCTCTTAAAGACACTGAAATACGGTCTTTCTTGAGGCTTCTCTCCTGCACTCACATATCTTGCTCTCCAGTCATCAGTATTACTAATCAACACACATCTGTGAATGGCAAAATAATCTATTTCTACAAGCAGTAAAGCAACCGAGCAAGAACTCCCACACAAAAAATGAAGCACAATCAACACAAAAATGGGAAATTTGAGTTTCTTACCCTTTAAGCAAGCAAATCAGTGAAAATAGGGTCTTTCAAAACCAAACCATGACAGACTTTGCTGTAGCAGTTCAAGATCTTTTATGTTCATAGGAAACTCCTCTACCTTTATCCCTTAGTCCTTTACCACCACAACACCACAAACAGCCGAGCAGCTCAAGCCATCAGTGGAGGTGTTGACAAGAAAGCACTGAAGAATGGATGGGGCTACCAAGGTAAGGCAGAGATGAGGAGCAGGCTGCTAGGGAGAAAGAGGTAAAATGCAGCACTACATCCAGCCTTGTTCCTCTCTCAGAGCCCACTTATATGCCTTATGGTTTCTCGGATGGGTTTTTGACCCTTTCAGCCCAGACAGGCATGCCAACATCTCACAATTTCATTCACAAGAACTGAAAATGCTGGGAAACAGGTATTTGTTACTGGTGCAAACTCAAAGCCTTGTAATTGTTCCATTTTTGGCCTCAAGATCTTAGTTTGGACCCTTTCTCTGGAAAATGCTGGTTTGTGCCTCTGCTTTTTTCTACCTTTTATCATCCTTCCTGATGGCTTTTCTCAGCAATCCCACAGTTCTGCCAGCACACAGTTAAAATGCTTGGGCAATGTCAGTGGCTGTTTAAAATGCAAAGAGACAGAAATGATTAGTGCTATCAAACTTTTTATTTTAATGGAAGTTAGAAAAGCCCCAGGCATATTTGCACCTGCAATTGCTTGCTCCTTGCACTGTTGTGCCCCATAGATCTGCTTGTTTCAATTGACCCTAAGGCAGTAACCTGCAGAACGTACCCATATCATTCTCTCCTTTCTGCTGACACATTTTCAAATCACAGATTTAATGGTCAGAATTTTCACATTTAAAAACTCAGGCTATGCAGTCCAGTGCTGTATTTATTTCCAGAAAAACAAAGTCTTGCATTGTCCAAATCACCTAAGGTGCAGATAAGTTAGTTGAAGGAGTGTGTGGGGCTGCTTTTTTTCCCCCCAGACTTTAATATTTTTTATTATTTACTAGCAGCAATGGATTTAGCATGCAGTTATGTTATTCAATCACCATCAAAAAAGTCCAGGCACAAAGAGTTAACAGAAGACAGATGGGGCTGGGGGGGGGGGGGGAAGGGGGCAGGGGGAAGGTGAGGGAGGAATCATCATCACCAAGGAGGTGAAATGGTTTGCCCAAAATCACATGACTCAGTATCCATGAAAAGCTAACTCATGGGAATCCCTTATCTCAGACCATGGTAAAGGTCCTGCTTCTCCCAGAGTGAGATTGTACAGAATTCTCCTTAAATCTACAGGATAATCCCACAATTTATCATTAAAGAAATAAATTCACCATCAGTGGGATCATATACAATCATTATTTGCAGAGCAAATCTTTAGTCCAGTATTGAAATCAGTTTTACTCTGTCAAAAATACGAGTCACGCAAAAGTTCCTGACTGATTGCTTCATGCCTGTCTCAAAGGAATCTGCTGTACAGACGTTTCAACCTTGAAATCCCCTTTCCACTCCTTTTTTCCCAGCTTTGCTTCACTACCATGTATGAAACCTCACCTCTTGGTCAGAATTGCTCCAGCTGAAGAGGACGAGGGATGACTCTGCCCCTCTGGAGCCAGTTAAGAGATACTTTGACTGGAGCATCTTGTAGTACTTTTCTATTTTTTTAACTGTGCCTCTGCATTATTGATTTTGGGTTTTATATCTTACAATACAGAAAGGAAGAAAGGACTTTTTTTTAATGCCAAAAAAGATTACAATGTTTTTTAGTTTGTTTTTCCTTTGTCAGAAGAGCAAAGTGCATGTTCACTTCTTTGGTTTCTCATGTTACAATTTGCTATGTTGTTACTGAAGGCTCAGAGGAAGCTTCTAATTTCCTTAATTAGCCTTTAACTTTTTGTAAAGGTAGAGAGAAAGGATTTCAATAAGTTTTAAAGACTGCTATTTCTGTGGTAACAGTCATAAATGGGGAGTACATAGGTGAGAGTAGACCTTCAGAACAGATGTGTCCTCTGGAAAAATAAGTAATGGTTATGGTGCCAGAAATCATTTGCTGCAGATTTGGGGAGGGGTGCCCTTTGCCCCTATCTTCAAAGGGGATTGTATGTGAATACAATTGATTAATAGATAGACATTTGATGGAACTTGCACATCATTCCTTTTCAGAGAAGGCAGTCTCAGAGCCTAAGGATAGGAACATCCTAATTCACTGTACACTCAAATAATGGACTCTTATTGTGGACTCCATGAGTATACTCACTTGGGCCATCAGGCAGCAGGGTATATAAGTCCTAAACCAACTTTACCATGTGAAAAGTAACATTAGCTAGAGTTTCACAGATCATCACCATCATCATCATGGC
>VXAY01004360.1:0-113578 GCA_013399855.1 Oxyruncus cristatus
TATGATTCTATGATTCTATGAGAAACAGAACTTATACTCCTTGGCATTGTCAAATGCTGAGAAGTAATTAAGTTCGTGTTTATTAGTCCTAATACATCCCTTTAAAATAAACATTAAGTTTTTGGTTAATATGAACCAGAATGATAAATGAAATGCTACTGCTGAGCCTGTAGCATCACCTTTAATTAGCAAGCTTTTCTCTTGTTAGTTATGAAACAGCTGTGTCTTTCACTGGCATTTTACTAGCAGCACAGATGTTTTTACTGTAATTTTTGTAGACAAATTTGCACATCACTGAAAGATACAGGAGGTCTTAGGTTGTATGCTTGAGATTTTTTCTTGTTTCATATATTAATATTTCTGCTTTGGGTTGGGGGGAAGCTTAATCATTTTGATAAGAAATTACTACAAATTGAGGCAAAAATAAAGCAATACGAAGAACAGTGGCCAGACCACTTCTTGTTAAATGGGGATGGGGAGATGGACAGAAGAGGGTGTGAAGGAAATAAATGTGATCCACAGAACCTTGAAAAATAACTTTCAGAAGTTCCTCCCTCTGGAACAACACTGCCCACCAGGAGACTAAAATATGCTCATATAGCCAGACAATAGGGTAATAATATTGAAGTTATTAAATCCAAAAGCCCAAGAAAGTTCTTGTAGGTTTAAGAGACAGAGTCCTGTTTTGAGTTTCAGCTGCTCTGAAGCCATAGTAGTGGCTCAGTACTTATTGCTGCAGATCTCCCTCTTTGTATGGAGGCTTGACATGTAGAGCTATGTAGTGTTGAGTACTGCCCCTGTACAACCCCCTCGCCAGGCTACCACTACGTACACTAGAGGAGATAGCAACTGCTTTGGGAGGGTAAGCAGCCATTCCCCTTCCTCCTTCAGCACCACAGAACTGAGAAGGAGCATTCCTGGCCCTCCAGCACCCCTCTGCACAGAACCACAGTATCATCAAAGTTGAAAAAGATCTTCAAAACCGTCTAGTCTGACCATCAAGCTAGCACCATCCAAACCACCCACAAACCATATGCCCAAGTGCCACATCCAGACACCTCTTAACACTTCCAGAGGCAGTGACTCCACCACCTCCCTGGGCAACTTACTTCAACGCCAAAACAGCCTTTCAGTGTAAATTTTTTTCTAATATTAAATCTGAACTTCCCCAGATGCAGCTTCAAGCCATTTCCTCTCATCCTTTCACTTGAGACATGACAGAGGAGACTGACCTCCACCTCACTAAAACTTCCTCTCAGGTAGTTGTAGAGAGCAATGAGGTTCCTCCCTGAGGCTCCTCTTCTCCAGGCTAAACAATCCCAGCTCCCTCAGCTGCTCCTCATAAGACTTGTGCTCCAGACCCTTCATCAGCTTTTTTCCTGTTTTCTGGACATGCTCCAGCACCTCAATGTCTTTCTTGTTGTGAGAGGACCAGAACTGTACATAGGACTTGAGGTGTGCCCTCACCAGTGCTGAGTATAATGGGACGATCACTTCTCTAGTCCTGCTGGCCACACTATTCTCCATATAGGCCAAGATGTCATTGGCCTTCTTGGCCATCTGGGCACTGCTGGCTCATATCCAGTCAGCTGTCAAACAGCACCTCCAAGTCCCTTTCTGCAGAGTAGGTCTCAAGCCACTCTTCCCCAAACCTCTATCAATGCACAGCATTGTTGTGACACAAGTGCAGGACCTGTCACTTTGCCATTTTGAATCTCATGCAGTTGTCCACAGCCCATCCATCCAGCATGTCTAGATCCCTCTGCAGAGCCTTCCTATCCCTCATCAGATCAGCACTCACACCTAATTTGTTGTCATCTGTGAACTTACTCAGGATGTACCCAGTCCTCTCATCCGAGATAGAGATGTTAAACAGAACTGACCCCAATATTGAGCCCTGGGGAACACACTAGTGACTGGTTGACAACTGGATTTAGTTCCATTGTCTATCACTCTCTGGGCCCAGCCATCAAGACAGCTTTTAACCTAGTGAAAACTGCACCTGTCCAAGCCATGAAAAGCCTCAATTTATCTAAGAGAATGCTGTGGAAGATGGTTTCAAAGGCTTTATTGAAGTCTAGATACTCAACAACCACAGCCTTTCCCTCATCTACTAAGCAGGTCACCTTCTCGTAGAAGGAGATCTTGTTGCTCAAGCAGGACCTGCTTTCATAAACTCACACTGGCTGGGCCTGGCCTCCTAGCTGTCTGTGTGTGCTGTGTGATGGTACTCATGATAATCTGCTCCATGATCTTCCCTGTTACTGAAGTTAGGCTGGCAGGCCTGTAGTTCCCCAGATCATTCTTCTGACTGTCCATAAAGATGGGTGTTACATTTCCTAATTAGCAGTCAACTGGGATTTCTCCAGTTAAACACAACTGCTAGTAAATTATTGAAAGGGACTTGACAAGCTCTCTTGCCAGGTCTCTCATTACTCTCAGGTGCATCCTGTCTGGGCCCACAGACTTTTGGGTGTTTAATTGGCCTAGTAGGTCACCAATCTCTCTTGGGTTATGGGGGCTTCACTCAGCTTCCATTGCTAACTTCCAGCTCTGGAAGTTGCACATTGCTGTTGAGCCTCATGTCCTCTCAGCAGACCTCACCAGGCAGGTTCCCTCTATCAACTTGTCACACAGCTATTCAGTTCTGCCATCCCTACCGTAAAAGTTCACACCAGCTTTGCACCAACATTTCCTGGTCACAGGTCAAACACTTCACTAGGCAGGTCTGCTCCATAAAGCGCCTTTTTTCCAAGAACTTTTTGGTGCACACACAGGGCTCAGAATGATGGTTACAGACTTTTCAAAACAGCTGGAAACTTCAAATGAATGGCTGACAACTTGGAGCTTTAAGATTCAATAGCAGAAAGGGGTATTTTGAATATTAGGTTATGAAGCCAAAAAGCTGGTTACATTTAAAAAATATAATCCTTTTAAATCACCACTCAGTGGAGACAGTTATATGCCAATTGACCTAACAATTTGAAGCTCATGGGAAGGCAGGCATGTGTACATAACCTGCATTATACCTTAACTGACACCTTTAAAAAAGCCCAAAGTTTTAGTCATTCAAATGTTTAAGTTTGAAGAAGGGTAAGAGTAGTTTCTACTTGGTGCTGGTGCCAGACTACACGGAGGAAACAGAACTGTGTGAAACTACAGAAAGCAAGATGAGGCAGGGCAGTGGATGTACCTTAGCATTTTAGCTGAGAAATAGTCTGGTACCTTATGAAATCTGACACACTCATGGTCAAAACTGGAACCACTACATAGCAGAATGTACCTCAAAAGAAAAAGCAGTTAAGCCTCTATCACTTTTTTTTTTTTTTTCCTAAAGATGCCTTTGAAGTGAAACACTTCACATGATGGCTGTTTGGCTGTGGGTCTTGCATCATCGCGGTTTGATTGTTTCCAATTATTTGTCTTTAACTTTGGAAAAAGAAGATGCACTGCCAACAACCAAAAGTAAACAGTATTTATCCATACATAATTCACCATACCTTAAATCATGAGTTTTGCTCCACGAAACATAAACTGTTCAGGGTCAGTGCAGGATTACCCGATCAGAAACACAGTAAATAAAGCCATTACAATAGGAAGAAAATTGGGCACTTAGAATACATTTGTTTCTCTTAAGTAACACAAATATGAAATAAACAAATGAATTAAACAGCTCTCATGCATGATTTGCAGCAGAAAATGTTAACTGCTTGAATGACAAGGTTAAACTAAGCTTACGAAGGCCCCGAGGACAAAACAGTAACTAACTCATTAGTAGGCTATGAAATTAGAAAACAACCTGCAGTTCACATTTAAGGAAGGGTTTTAAGACTTTTTTTTTTTTTTAAGTAAGTTGATTGACTATGTGGGGGACCTGTAACAAGACATTTCAACTTAGTAATATATTTTAATGTTCTAAGCTTGACTAAACTGTAGATCACCACAGTACCAACACAATGATTAGCAGAGTTTAGGCCCTGGATGCAAAGCACTGGGTTTTGGGATTGTGTTGTGGGGAGGAGGGGGTATGGTCTATACTCTTGTCCAAACATAGAATTCAAAATCTGTCCTCACACAGGCTGTGAAAACTAATTTGGATCCTTCTTGTGCCATTGGTTAAACGCTAGACAATAAAAATTGAAACCTTTCAATTGCTTATTAACTCAGTGCTATCGAAACCCCAAAATACTACATCTTGTTTTGGGAAATGCTCTAGAATCAAAACTTGTAATGCAAAGCATCTGAAACGAGGAATTGTCAGGAAGAACAAAAATAGGACTGAAATGCTGATCTTATTTCGCCAGTAGAAATCTACAGTAACTTTAATCCCATGGATCCATTCTACTGGATTCCAGATCGGTACATGAGATCAGCATTAAGGAAAACTAAATATTGAACAGTGAAGAGCTATGCTATTTAGAGAAAATAGAAATGGAGACTTTCAGGGTTTTAGTATGAAAGGAACTATCACAACTGTAGGGATTTAAAAAGAAAAACATTGTGTTAAAGAAAAGGAGAAACTTAAACAAACCAAAATGAAATGTAAACAAAATTAGGTGTCTGATTCAAAGCCACAAAACTATAGCAACCCAGGAAAGTCTGAAAGTCTGAAAATCCAGCTTGGCATTGTGTCCCTCACTGAAACTTGTGAGCCATTTACTCAATTTTTATTGCATTTTGGGTTTTTTTCCTTCACAAAAGATGAGGGTACTTCAAATTAAAAAATGTTGTGTGAGCAAAATGACATTTCCCATAATACTTGAAAAAAATTTTCAATTACTTCTCAAATTTCAGGTCTGGGTAATGAAAATTATATTACAGGAAAAACAGACAAATTTCCAGGTTAAGTAAGAATACAAAAATCTTAAACGATATAAAGGATTATCCAAAGTTTATCCAGCCCTCACACATAGGGGAACCTAAAGCAGAGACTTCTTGCATTCAGTGCATACTTTTTAAATAAGAAGATTTGCCCATGAGACAAATTATCTGAGTAGTCTGACACTGTCTCAGTATGCTATCATGTCTTGCTCTCCTATATATCAAAGTCCCTTTCTTCCAAGGTGCTTAGAGCAGAGACCAGACTAACTTTATGAACAGGTAGCCTACCCACTGTATCAAAACTGGGGTGTATGTACCCCAGGGGAGGCACAGTTGAACTGCAGGAAGAAAATATTTTTTGCACTATTAACAGATTAAATTTAAAAAAAATAAGTTGTGGTTATTTCATCCTTTTTTAATTTCTGTATTTGCATATGTTTTACAATGTAATTAATTTATTATTACAGTAGTACATATATATCATTTACCAATAAATATATACCTATTGAGCATATGTGTTTAAAAATAGTTTACTGATTATTAAAAAGTAGTGAATACATAAAATGCTTGAAAATACCTTCACCCACAGACCCAACCTGAATAATTACTGTTTCAGAAACTGGTACTTCTTAAGCTTGGCTGAATTTGGCCTATCACCACTCCTGATTTTAGGAAAATACAGAGGCACCTACACCTCATTCCATCATACTGTGTGTTTAGATTAACTAGCCTGTATGCTATACCCTTCTAAAAGCTCTTGATCAGCTTGTGTATAAAGCTGATTACCAAAACAAGTAATCCAAAAGTATGAAAAAAAAATATTCAAGACTCTTTACAGAATATGTCAGTTCATCACAGGGCTCCCATTTTACTGTATAACACAGGGGAGAACAGAAGGTTAAAATACGAACGTTTGGAAACTCTTGACTACATGAAAAGTAAAACCCCCTTCTATGTCCCCAGTATGTGACATTCTCTCAACTCCTTTTTGAGTTTGTTTTCAATATCTTGCAATAACTAGTTTCTGAGAAGGATCATAACCACAAGTAACCTCAGAAAAATGTTTTGGCTTTAAAAAAAGAAATCTAATGGGAAGAATTATTATTGTGTAACTTCCAGCACAAACTAAGAGATACAGGTGGCTTGGATCGTCCTTACAAACATCCTTACAAACATCAGATTAGCCTTCAGTTTCAGATGCTTTATATTAGGTTAGCCTTAGGATGTGAAGACATATTCTTAGCTCAGTTTAAATCAGTGGGAATTTTGCTTTAGACTCCAAGGGATCCTTACCTTCCACAATTTTGCCTTAACAAGATATCCATGCTTGCCAATAACTTGATTTATTTGCAAATTATTGCTAAAAATATTTGGCTTAACATGTAATGGGTTCAAATTTTCAGGTGGTATAAATCAGTGTAGTTCCAGAACTATGACAATTTAACCCACTTGAGGGTGGACAAACTGTCTCCCAGTTGGGTTTATCCCATTTAAGATCATTCATAGCAGTAAAGAAATTAATTTTACAATATTTCCTCATTTTACCTGGCAGGCAGTCACAGCGGTTTCACCCAGAGCTACTGCATTTTTGTGGCTATAATCTTCAAAACAAGCAAACCCATCCTTTCAAAAATGTATTATTCCTTAAAAATAAGTATCCAATTAACCTACTTTTTTCTTTATTCAGTCCTGGCACCAGTGAGAAATTATATGCTATATTTAAATTTAGATGATGCAAATGCAAACATACCTTTGCATGTTACAATACAGAAACTTTGGGTAACACTGGTTCATTTCTACTAAAAAGTTGATTGATATTAGCTATATGCACAAGTTTGTGTTACTTGTTATCAACCAGACACACCTGTGCAAGATGATATTTCAACCTCCTTTTTTCGAATAACTCTATCTAAAGTAAATTCAATTAATTTGTACTTGATACAGTGTGTGCAAGATAAAATATGCTGCTTGAGGACTTGTACATTTAGCCCTAGAAAGATAGAAAGGAGAAAAAATAAGCTCTTAACACAATTGCAACTGGGAATTAGCCTCTTCCCCCTGGTACTTTCATAGGCACATATTTATTCCATTCTACTCCAGAGTAGAAGGAGGAGGTTCTTCTAGCTAGCCTATAAGTATTTAAAAAATGTTAGGAAATTTGGGTATTTGCTTTATTTTAAAATAACACAAAGCTTTTGAAATTCAAAGATTAAGCAACATAAGATGAGCGAGAGGAAATCCATGTCATACATATGACTTATGGTAATTATAAGCTTGAATTGCTGCAGTGATTTGTTGGACTAAAGCTCAAATAATGCAAAATACCATAATGTAAGAAAATAAAATCAGAATATCACTGCCTAATTTAATGAAAATTAATTATCAGATAGAAGTTTACGGCATTGAAAATTCTTGTTAATTGTTTTACTGGAACTGTATCTTGATTTTGGATAAATATTTATTACTGTACTGTATAAAAGCACTACCAATTTATATAAGAAATAGATATGTGAATCTTAAAAAGCTTCACCTGCCCATCCTCTCTCTAAGATTCCATCTCGCAAATGTTTTTCAAAATTTTTAGCATAAGGTAGGAGCATCCAGAGAGTAATGTCTTTTACTACAAAACTTGTTTTTTCAGCTTCTGCTCTGCTATAGTGTCTTCTGAGTCAGGGTCTTTTCACTCAGAAAAAAAAATCACATAAAATAAAGTAATTATCCAAGCCTGTAACTATGCAAGTGCTGTGTGAAATAAATTGTTGAAGATGGTTAACTTTCCATTGGTTTCCATGGAGTAAGGATTGTAAAATAGCATAAAATAATTTGGGTTGGAAGGGACCCTCGAGGGTCATCTTGTCCAACCCCTCTACAACAAGCAGGGCATCTTCAACTAGATCAGGCTGCTCCAGCCTGACCATGACTGCCTCCAAGGATGGGGTATCCAACACCTCTCTGTGCAGTCTGTTCCAGTGTTTCACCACCCTCATCATAAAATACTTCCTTATACCTAATCGGAATCACCCTCATTTAGTTTAAAACCATTACCCCTTTTCCTATCGCAAGAGGCCCTGCTAAGAAGTTTGATTTCATCTTACTTATAAGCCCTCTTTACGTATTGAAAGGCTGCAATAAGATCCAAAATATTTACCACACTATCCCTGAAATATCTGCTAACTTCCGTAAAGTTACAACAGCAGTAAGTAACTTCAGTAAGCAAGTACTGGGCAAAATGATGGATAAACATCATCACTCTGACTGACAACAAAAATGCATTTGCCACTAAGTTTTGCATGTCTGAGGATTTATGTGACACATATATTGCTAAACTCTGGGAGCAGCTAAACAACAAAATTGCAAATCAGGAACACTCCATCCCACTTTTTTTGTAAAGGAAGAGAAATGAGGAAAATTTGGTAAGAGATATGAAACTTCAGTGTGAATTTTTTGTGTAAATCAGCTTTTCATCTCTTAATATATGTACATGTTCATTATCTAAAGTGATAAGCCATGATGCAGAGTTAGCACCTCACTCATTCAACCCTATCTCCCACTGTCTATTTCTTAGAGTAATCAAGGCCTACCTAAAACACTAACCAGACTTTTTGCCCCATTTCTGTTCCATTAGAAGGCTGTTGCCTCACTGCCTTAGCAGCTGGAAACCACTTTACAGGTCCCAGGTAAAATTCACTCAGGGCAGTTCATACCTATTTTTCTTTCAACAAAGTCATCACTGAGGAAAACAGTGTCTCCTTCTCATGATCTCAAAGGAACAAAATCACTCCAGACCTTGTCTTTTTTGTCTAAATGAAGCAAATGTTAGTTGCCTTCTCTCAGAAAGAAGCTGTTTTCCAGGACACATTAGTGCTAGCTAATTTCTCCCGTGTTTCCATTTTCTTGAACACAGATGACCAGAATTGTACCCACAGTTCTAAATAAGATTGAAAAAATATAATAGGAATATCTAAAATGGCATGAATGTGTGGCATGAACATTTCCTTGTCTACTTTTTCTATCCTTTTACCGTCTCTTTGGACCATGATACCTCGATAGATATGGTTTTGGGTCACACTTGCTGTTTTTACTGCCACATTACTTGGATGGCTTAGGGTTAATCCTTTGATTAACCTCTCTCTATGTAGAACATAGTATAGAATGATATCTGGTTCTGGGTTCTTTACACCTTATATAATTAAATTTATTTCATGACAGATTATTAATGCGTGCTTCATTCAATTTGCATTTCAATACTGATGTGCATGTTTAGTTAAGAATTATTGACTAAATATTTCTCTGGGTGGATAAACTGGAATATTTTTTGTGATACAAAAGATCTTTTATTATTTTTATTGTTTATTTTATTATTTGTTTGTTTCTGGTTCTTTACAACAGTTGCCAGTGACTCATAATTCTCTCATAACATGTGCAATATCACCAAACCTGCTACACCTCAAGTTATTCAAACATACTAAAAGGTCATTTCAAAAATTGAGTAAGTCTACTGACTTCTGTGTAGCTCAACTATCCAGAGATAAGACCTCTCACAGGCTTATAAAAAGTGCGAGAAAATGAAAACTCTAATAAACAAAGAGGTTTTTTCCTATAACAGAGAAGAATAAAAATAGATTATTTTGAGGTAAAGTGACAAGGATACTCTTAGACAAAAGTAAGGAAGATGATACATCTCTTTGACTGATTTGAAGACGGACCAATTTCCCATGAATTTTGCTAGAACAAGGATTATGCACTGTGGTCCAAGTTATTCTAGATGTATTTGCTGATTTCCCTAGTGTGACAACAGCAAGGAAAAATTCCAGTAAGTAAGTGTGACTGCCATTAAACTAGAGAAAAATGAGCCTTACTTTCTCTGACAACATCCCCAGACCCATATTGACACACACTGCTCCGAAGTTAAAGACTTCGGTCAGTGGCAAATCAATATAGCGATATCTAAAAGATACATGCTTTTTACATAGGATAAGAAATTGCTTTTCAATCTGTTGCAGTGAATAAACAAAGCATTGACTGCACAAAACTAAATCGATTTCACTGACCTTGAAGCTGGCGTCCTTTGTACAAATCCTTTGTTTTTGTTGGGTGAGCTCTGGCACCATTATCACATTTAGGTTGTTCATACCTAAAGAACAGAGAGAGAATAAAACCAACCAAGGTTAATTTGGTTCAGAATGAATTTATTTCCAATTTTGTAGTCCAAACAAAACTCATACCTTCTTATATTCAGGGAATAATCCTGTTTTTCACTCAGAAGGGTGATGCAAACTTGTCTGTTTATTTTTCACTTACCTCAAAGAAACCACCACATCTTTATTCTCTTGGGATTGATGTCGAACTAAAAAAATATTATCTGTTCCAAAGGCCATTCAACAGGGCAGAAAACTAAGGAACTCCTATAAATTAATTTATAATAAAAAATTATTTTGAAAAATACACCAAAGAAAAACAAACAAACAAAAAAAAATTAAAAAAAAATAAAAAAAGAGAAAAAAAAAAAAAGGCTGTCTCCCCACCTACAAAACCAAAAAAACATAAACAATATGACAAACAGTATTCATGTTGAGAAACACCAGAGAAGCAATTTCAAAATCACAGCAAGGCAGGTACTCTAGTTAAATACTACTGTAGTTCTAAAACCATGTGCTACTGTATCCTCTCAAAAAAAAAAAAATAAAAGTAATTTAAGTAAGAAGGACTAGCCATGAACAGCTAGCATTTTGAATAAGAGTGAAGAACTGATAAGGTTTCTACCAGAAGGGAATTGGCCTGGAACTGTTTAAATGAATTGTGAAAAAGACTCTATCTCCACCTGCTACTGGAATATTCTGGTTCTTCTATGCTTTCTGAGTTTACTTAAAGTCACTTTGTTCATTGAACTGGTAACAAGAAACTGTGCTACTTGTACTTCCAATAAGCATTGACTTATGCAACACCACTAGGAATATCTTTTATGCAAGACCGGGGGACATGCGAGTATCTAATGTTGAATTTCGTCTTTTTTTTGTGTCTCACTATCATTGCATGGTAGTTTTTCACTCAGATCAACAGAATCTCTTTCCGAGAAATTTTACTGTCATGTTCTCCTATTGTAGCTGGAAGTTGCAGAATTTAGCAAGTAGCATTTCAGACAAAGTTTCAATTCACAGATAAACACACTTACTAATACGAATTGTGTCCATGTACATGTGTGTGCACATACATACCTGTTCACTGGGTCTAGATTCTTTCATATTTTATATAACCATAATTCTCCTATTCTAAGTCTATCAAAATGACATTTCCTGAGAGGCACACTAAAATGTCTAGTTAAAATATACTAATCTAAAATTTTTGGAATATAATATTCTTTCTAAAAACATTAAATAGTAGCTATGTCCTGGGTCCAGGCCATACTGTTCCTAAGACCAATGCCTAAATATTTTGATCTTAATTATCAGGCAACATAAAACCCCCCAATATTATTTTTCCTTTGAGGGTGTAATATATTTCTACATCATCTGACGAAACTGACCACTGGTTCATCAAATTTGGTCTGCTGCAAGAACGTACAGTGCTGTTTTTAGGGACATGGGAGAGGTAGAAACTCTTTTTTTTTTCCCTCAAGAATGGCAGGAATAGAAGGTGCTTTGATAGCATGGGTTGGATTCAGATACCCGATGGATGACCACTTCAATCAGCCAAGAAAACAGTGAAAGGGAAATTAGTGAGCAATACTCACTAATGCAGTATCTGGCAAACAGCCTGGTCCACGATTAATCTGATACCTGACTGCATTTCCCCCATTCTCTTCCATTAGTGTTGCTGTTCTGTGCCTACATTTTATTTTTTTGGCCTCTACTCTTCTACCCTTTTGGCTTATATTTTTGTTAAATACACTTGTAGTTCATAGTATACAAACTAAATTTATTAAAGCTCAATAGGTGTTAAATCCTTCAATGTCAAAGGTTTACGTTTAACTTTTTAAAGTAACTGAAGAAAAAAAATGAGTCATTAGAAATTTACCATACAGAAACAGCCATGGTAAAAGCAGATAAGGAAAACAGACTTGCCTCAGTTTTCATGGAGAAAGAATGGGAAAGGGATAGCATGTCAGAATGGAGCACTGTCAGGTTGAAAATAATGTAGTCAAAAGACATCCCAAGTTACTCTTCTGAATTTTAAAGGGGAAAGAATCCCTACAAGTGAATGTATATCTAGAATTGGCAAGGGCTTATGAAGGGTGTTTTGTACCTCTGATCAGTCTGCTGGGAAGCATTGAGATTTACTGAGGTGTAAAAGTAGTACAGGATGGAGGTTTTCCCAGGGATTCTACAGTGTAGGCAGCCTCATGAAACAGATGATTTACAATCTTTTTTTAAGTTCAGAGAATCTTGTGCAAGTGGATTGGGAATTACTTTTCATATGGTCCTAATTGCTAAAAATTCCCATATGAGAACACAGCCTCATGGCCCTCTCTGAACAAAAAAGGATGAGGATCATGCTGTGATATCTAAGAGGCATTGGGAGCCAGCTGGTGAGGACCATACTGATAAGACTTTTGGGAGGATGGTTATTTTTACCCTTTAAATGCATTACCTCCTTTTAATTAAATAGATATTTCCTCTAGGTTTTCATAAAATCCAGACTTATACCAAAACTTCACCTATATCTTTTGAGTTTCACTGTCTTAAATGTCCTAGAGTCATTCTTCATTGACATATCTTTATTTTAACTCTAGGATGAGATTATTTTTTTCTGAAAAATAATTATTTGTCTTTTTTTTCAGATGACAGTATATTAGAATGTAAATGAGTATTAACAACGTCCCTTCATTTTGGGGTCTTATTTAATGTGACTAACTTTATTTATTGTGGTATTCAGAGCCTTATGATTTGACAAATATCCTCATGAATACATTCAAAAGAAACAGCATGCAAAATGCTATACTTTTCTGTCAATAGCTGCCCAGATCTGTCTTTCACTGTTGTCCCTTAGTGATTTAATCCATAGTTGCAGAACGGAGATTCCGGTATGCTTTGCATCTTTATTGTTACCAGGAGTATTTATGCTATCAGTTCCTGCAGTACCATTTTAACATCTTTTAGTTTCTATTTTGCAGTGGAAAACTGAAAGATAGTAGACCAAATTTTGCACAGACCCCTGGTTCTTTAAACTAGAAAAGACTCACATGTTCACTCTTTCTATTCTATAAAAAAGAATTGCAAAAAGACAACTGAATAATCCTCATCATATTCTGATCCCCCTTTACTTCCCTCTGCCAGAGAAAAAAAAGTTTAATATTATCAATTAAAAACAAACAAACAAACAAACAAACCACACAAAAAACCAAAACAAACAAACAAACAAAACAAAACAAAAACAACAACAACAAAAAAACCCACACACACAAAAAAAGAAATAATTTATGGGATTCCTGCCCACCTAAATCTTTCTCAGAAATGAGGTCTAGACATTCCCCTTAAACTCCCAGCAGTAATTCCACCTGCTTGTTTACCAAGACTGTAGATTCCTAAATACACCAGTCATTCTTTATTTAGTATGAAATTCCTAAAACTGAGTACTCTACTTACCCATCTGCACTCAGAAATGTCCTCTCTGGGGATATTACTAAATACTACTTCCTCAGAGCTTCATTGAGAACTGCCCATAAGTCCAATAAAGCTGAACAAATTAGGAATGGTCAAGACCACAGCAGCTGATCTATTTAGTATCAGTCATAAAGCAGAGTACTTTTGTGTCTGAACCATATGCATGGAATGATTGAATCCAATTTTCCAGCCTTCCAGCTTTGGAGACATGCAGCAAAGTGAAAACACTTCTGCTGCCTCTTCTCCCACAGCTGAGTGACTGTATAGTTGCCAAATACAGTAGGCCAGCAGACCAAACAGGAAAAAAAGAAGACAGAGACAGAGACTGATTCAAGGTCCATAGGGGATTCATTAAGGGGTTGGGAAGACCTAGAATTCCAGTCTGTATGGCAGTAGAAGCCAAAATGGTACATAGTGCATTCACACTATACATATGAATGGGAAAGTGAGCTGTTTGATTTTCAAGGATCACCACTTCCAGTTTCATAAATAGTTCATCCCAATGTGCAGGACGTGGCAGGAAACCTGCACAGATGAACAAAGAGCACCTAACAAAGTTCAGGTTTAAAAAGGAAGCATACGAAGGGTAGAAAGAGGGTCAGGTGATGTAGGAGGTGATACAGACACTGTCCAAGTGTTCAGGCATAGGGTTAGGAAAGCTAAAGCCCTTTGGAGGCAAATCTAGTAAGGAGCACAAAGGGCAAAGAGAAGAACTTCCTACATGTGTATCAGAAGCAAAAAGAAGACTAAGTAATTGTGGGCCTTCTGCTGGGTGGGACAGGAGAGCTAATAACAAAGGATGTAGAAAAGGCAGAAGTACTTAATGCCACCTTCTTCTTGCTCTTTACTTTTAAGACCAGTCTTCAGGAATTCCAGGTACCTGAGACCAACAGTAAAGTCTAGAGCAAGGAAGATTTACCCTGGGTCGAGAAGGGGTTATTTGAACAAACTGGACATACACATGGGACCTGATGGGAGACACGATTGCTGAGGGAGCCGGCTGATATCATTGTGGGGCAGTCTCAATTATATCTGAAAGGTTGTACTGACTGTGTAAGGAGACTGGAAGACAGGAAATGTCACTTCTGCCTTCAAGAAGGGCAAGGAAGAGCCAAACAGCAAACCAGCCAGGCTTACCTCAGTTCTCAAGAAGGTGATGAAGCAAATATTCCTCAAAGCTATTTCAAAACATATGAAGGAGAAGAAGGTAGTGATTGAGAGCAGCCAGCACAGAACTATGAAGAGGAAATCATACTTGGCCACTGCCGCAGCTTTCTACAATTTTCTAACTTGCTCAGTGGATAAGGTGAGAAGGGCAGATATTATTTATCTTAATCTTAGCAAGGCTTTTGACACTGTCTCTCATCACATTCTCATAGATAAACTGATGAAGTATGTGCTAGATAAATGAACAGGGAGG
The DNA here is from genome assembly GCA_013399855.1 of Oxyruncus cristatus. Classification (NCBI taxonomy): domain Eukaryota; kingdom Metazoa; phylum Chordata; class Aves; order Passeriformes; family Cotingidae; genus Oxyruncus; species Oxyruncus cristatus. The sequence continues at coordinate 14,842 of VXAY01004360.1, forward strand.
TGTGTTGAAAACTCACTGAACAGCCAGCCTCAAACAATTGGGATCAGCAGCAAAATTTCAGCTGGAAATTTCAGCCAGTCACCAGTGGAGTTCCCCAAAGCTCATAGAGGTAATATTCTTTAACCTCTTCATTAAGGACCAGGATGCTGGACGCAGAAAAACTTTAGCAATTTGCAGATGATTTGTCTGGAGAAGATTAGTCCCCTGCACCGGTATGGGATGGGGCAAACCAGCTGGAAAGCAAATTTGAAACAAGAACCTGGGATTTCTGATGCTTGCTAAGCTGAGTATGAGGCAGGAATGTGCCCTTGCAGCAAAGAAGGCCAACAGCCTCCAGGGCTGCATTAGAAAGCGTACTGCCATTAGGTCAAGGGAGGTGATCCTTCCCCTCTCATTCACACTGAGACATATCTGCAATGCTGTGTCCAGCTCTGATCTCTCCAAACAAGAAAGATGTGGATGTACTGGAGGTGAGTAACAAAGTGTCATGAATATGAACAAGGGACTGGAACATTTGACATAATAAAGAAAGGGTACTGACCCTGATCACCCTGGGGAAGAGAAGGCTCGGGGAAGAGAAGGCTCAGGGAAGAACCAACTGGACATAATCCTGAACAATCTACTCCAGAGGACCTTGCTTTGAGTAGAGGGGTTGGACCAGAGGATCTTCAGAGGTTCCTGCCTATCTCAGCTATTTTGTGACTTTAAAATAAAATGATACTAATAAGAATTACAAAAAAAAAAAGAAAAAGAAAAAAAAGAAAAAAAAGAAAAGCCCACTAGAACAAAACCCAACAGAACCAAAACTACAGCCGAAGCCTCATTGCTCGATGAGCATAAGAAGATGATTTGGACTCAGTTTAGGGAATAGGAAATAAAATTATTTAAACTATAATTCAAAGAAGATTATGATTAAAAGGAAGAAACAGTGAACAAACCTAAGGATGGAGAACACAGCAGGAGCATATAAGGGAGCTTCTGGAATCTCTAGAGGACATCTCTAGATCCTAACATAATATGTGTACTGACCCTACAGTTTCAGGAGAAAATCTGGACTATTTTGTTTTGACAGTTTACAGACCTCAACTTGCCAGAAACAGTAGATCAACAGTAACTTTGTGATAGAATTACAGAATCCTTAAGATTGGAAAAGACATCTAGGCTCACTGAGTCTGCTTCAGATGGTACTGTAGTTGTCATGGTCTAGACTATGGTATAAACAGCTAGCAGTAAATCAGCACTTGAAGAATATGTGAAAACCCTCCCTCCCATCCCCAGTAATATAATATTTTACAGCAAGTGGCTTATTATGTGTATTTCTTTCACAAACCTTATGTAAATGATAAAAAATTATTTTGCTTAAGCTTGAAAAGAGTTATGATCGCATCCAGATACCCATATTGCCTGCCAGTTTTGTACGAGTTTCCATAGCATTTCTGCAAGGGTCAAACCACAATAACCACCTTAAATAACACCCTTTGGAACCTTATATGTGCCTTGCCTACATCTGCTCTATATGGCTCGCAACACTTTACCATGTATCTGGCTCAGCTGAGATGACTGAACTCCAAGCTTCTATTAATAACACACTAAAATGATATTTCCTCTCTTTGGGTTCCTGAGCAGTTGTTCCATCAAAGCCTGTCATATGAAATAGTTTAAGAGGTTGCTGGAAAAGAAACTGAACATTTCTGAGGTTGGAAGTGGTTTCTGTCATAGACTATCTTACTTGGCTCTTTTATATTCAGGCTAAGTGTGAGATTTCCTCTGGGATTATTCATTATCTGCTCCAAGCCTTGGTTTCCCAGCAAAAAATTGAAGTAAAGAAGAGGACTGGGACAGAACACTGCCTGTGACATTGCAGTGAAAGAGTCCATGGACATCTGGCCTTAACTTTTGATGTCTTTCAAAATATTTCACTTTATGGTGGAAGAAACCTATATGACATAATTCCACCAGCAATAGAAATCTACACATTAGTACACGGACACTAAGGCATCTTCTCACTGCAGCTTTTGATCATGAATGTGTAGTCCCTTACCTTGTCGATGTACCAGGGATGGGACGTCCCGTATCCACCAGAACACACCAGCAGTAGCCTGTGGAAGGATGACACTGCACTGGTTTGTAGAGGCCACCCTGAGCACACTCTGGAATGAACACATTGTCTTTCTGGGGCTGTTTAGCTTCCTCCAGGGCTGATTGAAGTTCTTGATCACATGATGATGCTTTTGGACAGAAAACAAAAAGTATTGAAGAAGCTAGACTGAAAGGGCCTACTAGATTTATCAAACAGTTTTTATATCTTTGATTGTATATAAGGATTGTGTTTGAAGAGGCTTGCTACAGCTCAAATACCAGCTACATTGGTATAGGCTGTATACTGTTAGAAGCTTTCCTTTTCATGCAGCTGTTTCATGTTTTAGTCCAAATAATATCTTGAAACCCCCTTTCCTATACTTAATCTATGGATAAGCAAATACTTTCTCTGTGACCTTAAAAAATCCTCCTCCACTCCACAGTCCCTAAACTACTGATTCTTTTCAGAGGCAACAGTAAAAATCCAATGTTTTAGGATTCCTTAAAGCAATTGTTCATCTAGATATTAAATTAGATTTGTATATTCTGCTCTTTCTTTCCAGTTTTGGAACAACCTCTTAACACATTCATTTGCCCTGGAGAGCAAAGACCCACAAGAAAAAGTAATACATTTTTATCTCACATTATCAATATGTCTAGATCTTTCTGAAGGTGCAAAAAACTTAAAAATCTATGCATTCCCAGCCTTTATATAAAACTATGAGACAGTGGTGAAAGAGCAGAAAACACAGGACCTCAGAACACCTGCCAGTTTACACCAGCCAGTAAAATAACACCTCTGCTGAGGATTTTGGGTCACTACTCAACTGGTACATGTGATCATGTAGAGATAATAAATGAGACAGGCTATTTAGTCAAGCCATTATTTCTCCAGGGATTTTAGAGTCAGTCTCTTATCATGTGAAATCTAGGTGGTTAATAATACAGCTTCTGAATATTTCCCAAACTATCCAGTGGGGAAAAAAAAATTGAAATATTTGAAAAACAAGAATGTTAAGCACTCTACAAACACACAAATTACACAAAGGAAAATTTCCAGTTACTAGACTTTCAATCAATAAAACATTCTCTTCAGTTAAAAAAAAAGTAATTTTAATGTTACAATAATAATAAAAAAATCTATGGGTAATATTTGCTTTTTTTTCAAGTCAGTTAGAGGATTTACTTCTTAACTTTTCACAGTTCAACCCACAGAAGAACAAATTGAATCCTGACTGAATTTTCTAGTGCATTTTAACAAATTTCAGCTTTAGTATAATCTCATTTACTTTTATCCACAAGCTTCAGAAAATGCTTTGCAAATTGTAGGCATCAACTGACAGAAATTCACCAGTTATGTCCAGAATACTACTGCTCCTTGCCAGCTTTTTACAAATTCAAATGTCCAGAATCAGTAAAACTTCTGTTGCAGGGGAAAAGGTGGGAGGAAGTTAAACACCTTCATATTTTAAAAGGCACATAATTCCATCTATACCACGCCTGATTTACGAAACAGTATGTTTTGTTCCAATCCATGTAAAAGGTTTAAAAACTAAGCATATCACTTGCTACCTTGATTATAAGGCACAGAGAGACATGTTTGGCTGACTTTTTTTCATCTTTTGTTTCACGTAGTGTTTGAACAGGACATTTAGATAAATTGATTGATTCTGCATGTTTTTGTCTTAGTCAGTCCGCTGGCATTAACAGAGACTGGATAGCTCTCAAAGTACCTGTGTTTAGACAATAAGCTGTACTTAGTGTAGTGGGGATAGATATGCTCCTTTAAAAAAGGTAAATAGGTAATTATTTGCACTTTGAAACCTTAGCAGAAATAGCTATGGTTTCACAAATTAGAAATCTGCCACCAACATCCTCCCAGAGTAGCCAAAATAAATCTTTCTCTCAGTGAATCTGGATTATGATGATTATCAAGTAACAAGGTATGACAACCCTGGAAAACACATCATTTAGCTTAGTTCACTTTTTGTGTTTTGTATATAATCAAGTAAAAAAGAGCAAACTGGGTGAAGCAGCTGCAGTGAGAGGGAGGAAATCATTACTTGTCTTTAAACTCAATTAATTTCTCTTTCATACTGATAAACCTTGGGACCATGCCATTAGCTACTGTGACCTTCTTTTGTTTTACATCCTTGTAACCAGCAACACAATCTGGCAGACGTGTAGGTATTATTATCTCTCCCAAACCCAGAGGAGCAACACATTTTCATGCTTCCAGCTTTGTTTAGAAAACACATTGGTATATAAAGACCACATAGTCAGGTCATCCAGGTCGATAAAATGTAGCAGAATGGAGGGGGTGTGATGGAAAATCCCCTGTGCAGAAGCAGGTGCGGACTGTTTCAGCTGTGAGCGTAAGATATACCCCCTAATTTCTGTGAAGCTCTGACTTCTACCAATTGAAACAAGAAGCAGAGGACTGCAGTTCTGACTCATGGGCCAGTGCAGCCTCCTGCACTGTTGTGATTTAGAAGCTAGTGTAATGGACTTATATAACCGGTCTTTACTGATGGACTTGCTGAGGCAAGGTTTTCTACAAGCTCCTGCTCAAGCTAGGAATTTGTATCTTTTGTACTAGGTCAGGTTTGTTCTGGTCCTTTTTCTCCCTTATGTCTGGTTTTAAATCTCAGAAGTACAGAAAAGCAGCATTATGGGAAGCATGTCACAGGAGGGCTGCAAATGTGACTTAAAGCTTTAGGAGGGACAGTCAGAAGACTGGTTGAACTTAACATTTCAACTGAGACTGAAAACAGACCAGATAGTAATCAAAGGAAAGTTTAAAAGATAAAAAGGTAGGACTTCCACCTTCTCGTAACTTTTAATTTCTTAGCCTTCCCCTACAGATGGGAAATTGTAATAAGAAAAGGAACTTATCATTAGGCCTAAATTAGTTGTCAGACAAAATCTAGATTATTTTTGACAAATTAGAAAAAAAAAAAAATTAATATGATGGACACCATGCCTGTTAGTTCTCTATGAGCCTATTACAAATTATTATTTGTAATAATTACAAATTATTACATATAACTCTTAATACAAATTACTCTTATTACAAATCTGCTGAACCCAGTTCATTCACTTCATTCAACAAAAGTGCAGAATAGCTTATCATTTTTCTGCCTTATAGAATGGCTAATTAGCTTCAGATCAGCTACCAGGCAATCTACCTTATGACTGCCCAAGAGAACAATTTCTGAAGTCTAATGGTCTTGTACACTTTTCACATGAACATTTGTGCCACCATTACTACTTCTTTGTTTGTTTTCCCCACTAGAACACTGTTGCTACCTCAAAGAAAACTGCTTTAAAGTGTTTATCTATGATCCTGCCTACCAGAGCCAGAATATTAGTTCTGCATGTGATTTCCTCTCTGAGGGAACCATTCATTCCCTTTCAAGCTTTTTGTTCAATTATTTACAACAGGAGTAGTGAAAAGATGCAATTGTAGCCCTGTGATGCTAAGAGCTCTTATCACAAGAACTACCGTATCGCTGCAAATAATTGTCTTTGTAAGGTCAGAGAAGTCATGGTCAACAAATGTTCATTTCCCAGGAGAACCAGTGATAAATGTCATTAACTTAGAAAATGCCTGACAGTTTGTCCAAACAATCTGATGACAATTATGAACTGGAACCATAACAGATGGATGCCAGAAGTTCATGAAGTGAACAGTATGGAAAAAGATCTATGCCACAATAAAAGTAACCTAAGTACCTGACTTATTAAAATGCATCAACTTTCTATGGCATGTATTACTACAATAACATTCCCTCTGGGAACAGAAAAGCACTGACATTCCAGCTTCTTCTTTTCAAGGGATGTGCTTACACTATTGTTATTTCACTTAGTTCCTTCAGTTTTGTCTTGCTGGGAAAAAAAAAAAAAAAAAGTTTTCCAAGCATCTTAGTGAAAAAAAATAGTTAGAAATGGCTGAGAAATCTTTTCTGCATAGCCTACCATGTCAGCCAGCCGTACTGCAGTTCAGCTGGGATAATTTATTTCACTTTAATAAGCATTTATGCAGTTTCCACCCAAAACTATACTTTTCTTAGGTTCATAAGAATTGGTGATTCAATGCTGACTTTTCAATCATGTAAGAAAGTATATGTTTTTGCTCGGTTTTACACCAAGAATGTTTTTACCACCATTTTTGAATGACAAAGTAAAACTCTCGCTCACAACTAAGAGTGAATTTAAAAAACTGCTTTAGACATAACGTATGTTACTCTTCCAATGTCACAGTGCTATTCCATTTCATCCCTTTTTACTTTAAAGGCTAATTACTAAATGCATTTTTTTGTGTTCTAGTTCAATATTTCTTTATAGTCCATTAAAAACAACCAGCTGAAATGCTGCATCTTCTGTCAATGAGAAACATACTTCAGCTAATGACAAACTCTGTGGATAAGTTTCATATTTGTGTACAATTTGCGGTTAATTCTTTTTGTCAGTTATCCCTAAGACAGTCTGCATTTCAGTGAATCCAGTTAATTCACATGAACAGAAAAATACCTCAGTAGTAATAACACTGTAGATCCTTATTTATGAAAGACTCCATTTATTCATCTCTGATGGACTACCTAAACTGTTAATTAATGTTTATTATGGAATATCCTAGAGGAGAAAAGCAGTGACTTTTCTGGAAAAGTCATCTCGAACAATGTATGAAACTGTGCATTTTTCTGTTGCACATCTAAAACACCAAGTTCTGTGTTATGTAAGTAATGATAACCACCTTGTTAGTCTTGTAACAGGAGATGTTTTGGCCCCTTGTTTCAGTTTTTCTACTGTGTCTTAGCTTCTCCCAACATGTGGAATTTCATGATTACAAATTATTTGACTTGGGGTTTTTTGTGTAAATGTAAATCGCTGTATTTGTGTTTAAATTTCAGTGTGTTCTGCAGAAACAACTTGTCAAATCTGCAGAAAATTACACAGGCATCTGTATGGTGCTTTAACATTTCCTGCCACTATACGAACATTTCCTTCCAATTTCCTTAACCCTACAATGTGTACACGACAAACAGAATCCATTCCAAGAAATTCTGTTTTCAGTTGGTTTCTTCTCCCTCCTTTTCTCATTATGATAAATAGGCCATGAAAGAACAATATAGAAAGCCTGTTTTTCAGGGTAAATGGATCTTTTATTAAGGCTTGAAGCTCAGTGTCCTCTATAGAAATCAGGTAACAAGAAACCTGTGAACAAAAATACTTCAAAAAGTGATATGCGTGTTCTAGAGGAATGCAGTGTATTCTCTGCAGGCAGTTAATATTGAAGTTCTATCACGTTTCTGGAGGATATACAGACAGAATATAATCATGTCCAAATTTCACTATACAGAGACTTACATTGTATGACAATTTCTGCTGATCAGAATGTTATTCAAATCATCCTAGTTAATGGAACCTAACTTAAGAACACTTCAAATAGAAGTATTAGAACACTTTAAATACTGATTTACAAAAGTTTTGTGCTAGTTAAATTCAATACCATCATAATTAGTATGGCTAAATAGTCATCCTATTGACAGCCATAAAACTCTCCAAGAAATTCACATCTCATGAGAATAAGAATTTGATTAATTTGCTTAGGATGAACCCTCCTTGAACTAGTAAAGTTAGTATGCCCCAAGGAAACTGATCACAATGTGTTTTTACATTTTTAACTAGTTTTCATAGTCTTCAAGTTTCATTGAATGGATTTCCACTTAGATTACGTCAAATTGTATTTCCACATATGACCAAAATGTTTCCTTTAGAAAGGCAATGGAAAGAGGGATAATTTCTATTCAAGCTATGCTCTCCCTGCAGAGGAGTTTATGTTGACTGAATGGCAAAATGGTTCATTAGAGAAGTGGTCCCATTATTCCTAACTCCAAAAAACATGCACCTTCAAGGTAAACTGGAAGGTTCTTTACCTGTATCTGACCAATTTAATCACCAAGAATCCATCATGTCTCTTCCTGCTATTAGCACAGCTAATAAAAATTACAAAAAATCCCTAAACTATTTTGTTCTAGTGAAGGAGAGATGTAGCTCAATGGTTTCATATTCTTTCAGGTTTTCCAGCTTTTGAGATGTTCTCTAGCATGACAGATTCCTTCTCTGAAGATGTAGATGAGGCGGTATAATGCTGTTTAAGATGCCAACTTCCTACCCTTTGCGTGCACAAAGTTATTTTGTCACCCCTTATGGCCAGGGTACGGGCACCTCGCGCCAATCTGTCTTAAGACCCCTTCTTACTAGAATTTTTCTGCCTCCCCCCTCTTGACGATTTCGAGTAAGCTCGACTCTGACAGGAATCGAGTGCAGCTCAATGCTACAAAAAAATGCAAGAATTTGCTCATGCTATTAGCTTCGTATAAAGACTATTCATTAACCTGAATCAAACAAGGAGTATTTCTGTGGCCCAGTCCTCCCTCAGAAGAAATCTATGGCAAAATACCCACTAAATTCAATGGACAATACGTCGTCTCAGCTGAATATATTCACGTGCACGTATGTTTTCAGAAGAACCTAATACTTCTTCATGGACCAAGCCCTACTTGTAAGCCTATAGGTAATATTAATAAACACTCAACCTTAGACCCAACATCTAAATGGCAACCAAAACCTAGGACTAAATTACAGTACTAATACTCATCTGGCGCCACATGTTTTGATTTACATTAGGTTCAGATACGCATCAGCATGAGGGTTCTCAAGGACTGGAGAAAGTTGGCAACATTCCTACCCACATTTTTTCTTGTTTGTGAAAAAAACTTATGGGAACCAAATATTGCAGACCCCTTGTGTGCTTTTTCAGAGAGCTGTCGATGTATAGCTGTACACTATTTTGCACTTTTGGAGCTTGGGTGGATGATTGTGGCTAAACAAAAAACTCAACTTCAACACAACCTTAATGATTAATTTATGTACTTTATTCCACTGAACAAAGCAAGATAAATCACATACAGATGCTGTCATTTATGTATGTGTTTTCATATGCAAAGATACTGCAAGACACAAGAAAAACCATCTGGAAATGCACTCAGCCTGTGGAAAAAAAGATCCAAAACACAGAGACTATCAGTTCCCATTTAGCTTTACCTGAAAAGAACATTATCACAGTCAATTTAATCTACCAGTATATACCAAGATTTTCTCAACTTTTACCCCGGGTTTGAGTAACCAAGTAGCTCTATGTCAAATCAAGATTACTGTAATTAACAAATTCCAGTTCTAACAGGTGAAATTTTGTGGGGGCTGTAAGACAGAGGTCTGAAATGGAATGGGATAACTTGCTCTTTAATCAGAATCCAATTAGTAGAATTTTTTTTTAAGTTTCTGGTTTAGAGGAAGTTTTACACATACCCCTGCAATTCTTTATTATCTTAGAATTTTAAATACTAGGAGTACTGTGAGAAATACTGTAGTCACAATACTGTAAAAAAAAAAAAAAAAGAACTGTTTTGCCACAAAACATTGTTATTTTAGCACTGTTTAGTTATTTCTTTGCTGCTTGTTTGCTTATTTTAGCCCAACTTCCTGGTTAAAGAAATGAGAAATATTATGCAAGTATTCAAATTTCTCTTCTCTCAGAATTATAACTAATTTAAATTACTCAATTATTCATTTATGATCCTTTTTCTCCTCACTGAGTTCTCACACTGTCATTCAACAGTTTAAGGAATTGATCTAGCTATTTCTTTTTAAAAAAATGTAATTCCATATTTTGCCATTATTATTTAAATTGAATAAAACAGTAGTGTGAGATCTGTCTACTGACTTTATGAAAACTCACAGAAAAATTAGTTTTCATTTACAAACATGACACAATCTGATTCAAAATGTTACAATATTAGCATTTACTACTACTGTAGATAAATGACAGAGAAACATGAAGTTAGTATATATAAGGTATAGATCTGTGTTGTTTCAAAGGTAAATTTTGCATTAGAGACAAAATTTGTACCCTGAACATCCCAAGTCAAACATTTTATAATACCCTCTCTGAAATGTGAGAGATCAGTGAACAGAGAGCTGCATATTTTTGTTAATCATTAACAGCAGTGTGCGAAAGTGACAGCAAGCCTTTGCAAAGTGCCAAACATGATCCAAGGACTGTTTACACCCTACCCTCTACAATGGATCTTTAAATACAACCTTTACACAAAACAAAAATCATTTAAAGCCAACTGCTCATTTACATGGCATCAGGCTTCACAAGGAGAGTGAAAAATCTGGTCTTCTGAGTAGATGAGGTCCTTATATCCCTTTGGTTCAATTAATGGAAAGAGCATGGTTTATCACCTGCAGGTGCTCTTGCTTGACTTTGTTAACTTGACTCCCCTAAAGTCAGCAGGGACACTGTTCAAAAGACTGTCCCATCTTGTTAGGATACATCTGAAAGCAGTTATTTGCCTAATGGGATGAAATCTGGTTTTCCTACGTAAGAAGAAATATGGGTACCTATTATTGCTATATATGGCTGCCTCATGCTGCCAGAGCAGAGCAACACCATTGTGTTCAAACTGCAAAAACAACCAAACAAAAAAGCCACCACCCAAAATTACAGCAAGTGAAAATCACTGACTTTTCCCAAACACAGTGGCTAGCTGGCCAGCTTGCTATAGCAATCTGAAGGCTCATTCATTAAACCAAATTGCGCAAATCTACCATTCTTGCTTCATGAGTATATTGACCAGCAAATGTTAGTCTCTTGCCAGTGGAAAAATCTCACATTTTTAAAGAAAGATTTGAAATGAAAAGAAAGCTGGTTCACTTTTTCCACAGAGCTGTGAAAATGAAAGTCTTTGCCAGGGTAGCTAAGGGTATTTGTTTGAATAACTCTACTAAAAATTAAAAAAACAAAATAGGCCAACAGGTACCTAAATTCATACTTTGACACTTAAATAACCCAGCGAGCTTACAGGGATGTTTATCAATCCAGCACTTCCCCAAAATGAAACAGAAGATGTCTCTCTTCACCATTTGGAAAACAGAAATACTTACATCAGTGCATAGATATGACTTCGGATGCTTGCCCTTGGGCACCCAAGTAATTTTCGTTTCAGAGGTGTACGGTGGCATCTCTGGCTGCAGCCTGTGTCTTGTTCCTGCCACTGGTCCACACTGCTAATGTTGTTGGCACCATGCAGCATTTTCCAACCCTATTGCTTAACTCATGCCTGAGGTGACTGTACTCCACATACACTTAATTTTCTAAGTATCAACCCTTTTCCAACCACCTTACAGACAGAACCCTGACTGAAGTTGCAGAAGCCAGCAGGAGCCAGGATGACTTCTAGCTCTTTTATGGGAATGTGATCTGAGGTGTACAGTTAAAAAAAAGTGCAGATATGTCCAAAAGGTTATTTTGCATTTAGGTAGTTCTCCTTCACATGTCTCAGAACATCTTATAAAATGGTCAGTATTGTATGCAGCTCTGTCTAGTTCATAGAAGATGGGCATTACAGAATGGCAAGGATTTGGCCCTCTGACACTGAGCAGGAAGGCAAGAAGCAGGTGGAAAATGAGTATGTGTATTATTGCTTCTGTCTCTAATTACAAGAATCGTGTTGTGCAATGAAAAGTCTTTAAAGAGAGCAACAAGCAGATTTGGTAAAGTGCTGTCATCTGTTGAGTCACACTGCTCCCAGAATGTATTAACTCTTGTCCTCAGTATGAGATTCAACAACATGAACATGAAGCCTAGTCAAAAGGTAACTGCACTTCTTTAACCCCGCACAAATCCAAAGGCTCTTCTTTGATTAAGTGCTGTGCAGGTTTTTGCTACCTAGTACATTATATCCAAAGCACACTATTTATAAAGCACGTAGGATAATAGGAGATGCAAAGGAATCAGATAGAAGTCTGTTTACTGATTTTGGCAAAGTTTAGCATTCAGTAAAGAGGATGAGCAAAAGAATAGTAAAAATCAGTGAGAATATTCTAATTCTTTTGGCTCCAACAACTTTTAATATAGCTTTACAGTGCTTTTTTCTCATACGGCCATGGTTAAACAGCTCAACCTATGCTTTGATTTCAAGAGCAAAGCCAATTCATTGGCTTGGCTTTACCTTCAAACTTTGGAGAAAAACAAGGGCAATCTGATTTAAAAATAAAAAATGCTAATTCCACTCCATTTTCGTCTCTCTTTTAAAAGAGAAGTAGTTCTCTGAAGTGTAGACAATGCTAAATATGGTGTGATAGTGAAACATCTCTATGCTTTTGAAGAATGAAGACCCACTATCTTATTAAAAATTCCAGACCAAAATTTATGCTCCTGTAAACTGGAACCATTTCACTGTACACAGTAGGGATTATCTGCAGAAAACTCAGTCCCAAGAATATTCAGAACAATTTTAAAGGCTTCTTAGATTATGCATGGTAGCAAACTCAAAGATTTTTGAACCAGTAAAATGAGAGTTTTAAAGTGTGACTAAGGACCCTTAATCCTTTACAAGGCATGATTTCTTTAAGTTTTCAGAAGATTAGTTTTAAATGTTTAACATGTCACACAAATGACCTGTATCAATAGAGTAGGCCTTGCACAAATACTTCCCAACAATCTGTGTGAGTAAAGAACAGGTTTCAGAAAGTTGTTTTTTTCTCAAGGTGTTTGCTTAGCTTGTTTACCACAAATATTTCCAGCCCTTTCAGACCTGCTCCTATCTTGTCTCCCCACACAGACCTGCACATCTGCCTCAGGTCTTATTTATTTTGAAACTCTCTACAACCAAGGGAGAAAATTCAAAGGACTGCTTTTGCCAGTACTGTTCAAATAAAACAGATTCTAAATATTTAATTTCACCAGACAATGAGCATCATAGGAAAGAGTAATGCTAGCATTCAGTCACCTAATATGGAAACATTCTTATTATTGCTTATGTGAAGACAGTTCTGTTATTATTTCTTCATATAATACATTGTATGCTTTGGTTTTTTTAATTTGGGAAGATTAAATGTTGTTTGATGACTTGAAAATAATGCAAAAGGAAGCTCAGTGCATGATGCTCCCAGGAGGCTGTGAAGCTATTGAAACCAGAGCTGTTGCTGATTAAATCTGCCTATTGTTATAAAGCCTTCTGTGACAAACCAATCAACCACTAGCATAATTAATGAAGTCCACAAGGGCCTTTAGTTGTACTTGTTTTCAACAGTCATAAGGAGCAAACACAGGCTGAAGAAGATTGGGAAAGCCTGTATAGTTACCAACTGTTTGCCTTGGATCACATTTGAGAATAACTGCATTTGCAACCCATAGTAAGTACCCTTGACATACTAGTAATTTTCCCTCGTAGACGTGTGTTCATTTTGATAAAGATAACACAGAGGAGAAGACACAGGTTCTCACTTGCACCTAAGTAATGGGTATCCTCTTTTTGTTTCTGTTCTACATATGTATTTTACAATCGCACAATGGTAAGTACAGTTTGCAGAATGAAGGGGAGGAATCTTGGAAGTTGTCAATCAGTTGCAAGGAAAAGGAGTGTTAATCCAGTGTCAGAATTTCCATGACTTAAACACAGAGATCAACAAATGAAAAAAAAGACAAAAAGTCTAGATGCAAAATTGAAAGTGATAAAAAGGGTTTAGGTTGTGCCTTTTCATTTAGAAAAATGCAACTATTTCAACTGGTCAGTGCAACACCTATTTCTTCAGTTCCACCTCCTAAACTATATAATTCTGTAAAGCTCCTTATTGTATTCCATAGTTCTCTACTAGACACTATCTCAACCACCTCACTGATGAAACTTTTTGTTCTGCTTGCGTTGATCTGTCCAGACTGCAACAGCCCTACCAGAAGCAGAGTCAGGGTTTGAGCCCTGAAGTTCTTGGCTAGCTTCCCTGAATGTAAGCAATGAAAACACACTGTCTCCCTCCACTAGCTGACATCAAATGTTTTCACATACAATACTTTTTAGGCTGCTTAAGCCTCCACAACGACATCCTGAGGAAGTAATACTGGCACAAAATATAGACTGAAAAAGGGATTGAGTGCTGGTCAATCAGACCAACAGCGTTAGTGTTACAACACTTGTATTAAGTTTTATTTTAAAAACTCAAATGAACTTCTGCAAAGAAAACTCACACCCTTGACTAAGGAAACCTTCTTAGTTAGAAAAGCACTGAATTAATGGTGAAAATATACTCCACTAGCTTTAGAATCAAACACCTATTTGCTCCTGCCTTTTGATATCCTTCAGTATCCTGCAGTACAGATGCCACAACTGGACAAGTTACACCTGAAATGGTCTCCGAAATCCTGCACGGATAAGACATGACACCTTTCCAAGCTTACTCAATCTAGGAATCAAACTCTCTCTCCTATTCATTGCGCTGTTCAACTGAGTGCTCCTAAGAACTCTCAGCTTGGGTTTGGAGTCACTGCATTTTCAGAGTACAGCCTGCAAACTCATAGAAGGATCTACAACCTTTATTCCTTGATTATTCTCCTCATAAAGCTTCCAGTTTATGCCTCTGGCTGCTATAGTTAAAAAGAGAAGGTGGAAGAAAAGAGAGATGAGAAATCAGTATTACAAAGAAATGATCAGCAGCATTTGAGATTGAAGAATGATATCTAGGACAGAAATTGAGAAATGTGCAGTCGAGATCAGCTATTGACAGAAGAGAAAGACTGCAAAGAAAGGACTGGAAACAGAAAAGGGACTCTGTGTGCAACCAACATTGAGGATGAATAGTAGAGGCTATTATAACATTGCACAAGGCTCCAATAAAAGCACATAGTAAAAAAAAAAAAAAGGTAAACTAAGCTTAAATATAGTTTTCTGAATCACAAACTTTCTTACTCAATTATATGGGGAATAAAAAGATCTGAAGCAAGGCATTTTTCCTCTAGCCTTTCTGTGGACAGGGAATGCTCTACAGTCACACACAGAAGTCAAACAGGCTCATTTTGACAAGTGTATTGACATCCTTACAGCTAGCACTATGGTTAGCTGTGTGACGTATTCTCAGACATGTGTGCAGGTATTCATGAATATTCAATGTTTCTGAGTATAAATATGTTTCAATGTGCAAAACACATCATCTGGAGAAAATTAAGTTGTATATAAAGGAATAAAGAGAAAATACTTTGTTCCGCTTTTCAACTGGCAATACAAGGGGGGTAGAGGAGCCCTTGTGCTGACAACACATTCATCAAAGTTAAAGTATTCCAGCTATGCAATAGCAGCTGGATTGATGTGGACTGTCCTATTATTACTGATTTAGCGGACTGATATACTACATACTAACTACGTTAAGAAATGAGTATGCTTCCAAGTGAGGCAATAACACCATCATCAGTCCTGTACCACTTATGTCCCCATTTGAGGGAAAATTAAATGAAAAATAAAAGAAACCCTCCAGACCTGATTCACATCTCTCCTCATAAGACTTCCAGTGGCATTGCCCTTCTAACTGCAAGAGAGTCATCTTATTTGCACTGGTCTGAATAAATGAGTCTTCATGTCTGCTGAAACTAAACCATTCCCTCCTACAGTCATTTGCTATTATTATATTGGACTGTTTAGTTAAAGGGATGAACTACAGGGTGTGTTACTACATTAGAAGTCACTGTTTAGTACTAGAGTTGTTGGTAGGGAAATTGAGAGAACTGACCTTTCAAACCACTGACATTTATACTGATATTTTTGGCTTTGCTGGTTCTCTGTTGTGTCAGCTCACAGGAACTAAAAATCATGTCCTAAAAATGATCTTGGACTGCTTTTTAAACCTGATTAGAATTTGCAAGAGCGCTAAATTTGTAAGTCACTTAAGCTGAAAGACCTTTATTCAGCCAAACAGGAGAGCAATGAGATTAACTATTTTCTTATTACCTTCTGACAGTTTGACATTGTGGCTTTAGTTACATGGTGTGAGTTTTGGGAAAGTCAGA
The DNA here is from genome assembly GCA_013399855.1 of Oxyruncus cristatus. NCBI lineage: Eukaryota > Metazoa > Chordata > Aves > Passeriformes > Cotingidae > Oxyruncus > Oxyruncus cristatus. The sequence goes on from VXAY01004360.1 coordinate 30,827, forward strand.
GAGGAAACAAGATTGGAGGTTACTTACATGTCTGCTTCCCACAGCAGTTAGGCAAGTAAACAAATAGAAAGGGTCCCTACCTTCTTGCCAGACACAATAACTGGGTACAGTGCTGTCCTGAAAGAAGAGCAAACTGCACATGATAGTGTGTTGGTCATGAGCCTCTGCAGCTAATTACAGCCCTGCCCCTGTTAAGATTCTCTACTGTAACAGAGTATGAGGATGAATTAACTAAATGACAAGTAAACATAACCATCAGGATCAGTCTTTGTCATCTCTTACATCTTTTAGAATTTGCCTCAATACAGATGTGAAAATGTGGTCTAGTGACTGAGGGAGACACTCAACCCTTCCTACAGTTTCAACCTGAACAGATAATGCAATTCTGAACTATTTTCTACTTTCTTGACAAAACTGTATCTCAGTTTTGGGGGCATTAGAGGCATTAATTTGGCCTTTTACCCCTCTGCTTCCCTACCGAACCTCAAACAGTTTGCTGCCCTGGTCTAACGGGGTGCACTGGAAAAATAATTCAAGGGCAATACAGGTCACTCACATTAGAGGAATTTATGTATTTATAATGCATTTTAGTGCAACAAAAGCTGCACCAAAGCATTCATTCAAATAGAGGAAATAAAAGTCTTTTCATGTTGATAGGTTGTCATTACTCACTGAAGAACAGGAATAGTAAGTTTCAATAACAGTAAGATATTACTGGAAAACAATGGAACAAGATAACAGACTGTTTAGGTGGCAAAAAAGATAATTTATTTCAGAGCTTGTTATGACTATAATAGAGTTGATTGAAAAATTTCTTTGTGACTGTCTTTGCCAGAAAACCAAGTCTTTAAATGAAAAGACGTTTTGCATTCAAAGTGTTTGGTTTTGATAAAAAGATGATTTTTTAAATGAGAACAAAACAAAAACCCACAACAAGCTATTTCTTTGTGTTGAACTTCACAGAGAACCACAAAATTCAAGATGCCTACAAATTTGCTGAAGTATCTCTGAGTTTACAAAAAGGGGAGCCCTTTATATCCTGCATGTACTGTCAGGTTAAGGACCCCAGCCCTCAAAAAAAAGAAGGAACGAATGAAGTTTCAAAATTACAGATCAACAAGACATTACAGTGAACAATCAAGATTCTGAGTTTTGAACCCAAACCATTCAGCTTTAGGAACTACTCTTTTGTTTTTTGAATTTTTGTCTTGAAGATACTTTTAAGTGAACATGCTTATCTTTTTTTAAAAAAGTTCCCTATTAAATCACATGGTTCTATAGAAGGCTGCATTTTCAATCAGTTTGGTATATTAAGCTTTGTCCTCTCTTTTTTCTCGGGTTTTGCAACACACTAAGAGAATTTAAGACCAGAAATTTAATTTACAGCCTTAATCTTATTTAAACGCAGTTTTATTTGTGGCTGTATGCAGACACTTGACCTGCTGTTTTTAAACTAAAACAGGTATTAAAAATAGCTCAATGAAAAACAGCAGTCTGCCTCTTAAACAATCACTTCTTCTCCAGTAACACAGAAATCTAGTACATTCTGGCAACAATACTATGCAGTGTAACAATACAGCGTTACTCCTAGGCAGTTATACCTAGGTAGTACAGAGTGCAGGAAAAAAATAGTGTCTAGTATTTATCTGTAACAGTTTGATTTGTGACAGGACACAGAGCATGATGGACAGAGGGCAGTGAAAATGAAAAACAAGCCAGTAATAATACAGTACTTGAGGTATAGACAGCACTTTGCAGATGAAAAGATCTCAAAGTGGGTTTATGTACTTTAGCAACGTAATTTGACTAAAACAAGTTCCCTCGCTCTGATTATGACTTTTTGTTTTTTTTTTTTCATGGAAAGGAGACTCTACACTGGAAACAAACAAAAAAACACGTATATTGAATTAAAGGCAAGCTAGGGTAAAGGATTCGTGGAAGACATCATTAATCTGGGACCTTAGCAGTTCATAAAAGCAGAAACTGCTGTAAAGACTTGGACTGATGTCCAACAGCTTCATTGCAGACAGGTGGCCACTGCACACTCGTTGCACAGAAGTAAGTGGCTGTAGGAACTGATTTTCTCTTGCTTTTGTACCAAGTGAAAACCACTAAAATTATTGATGAAGCCTCATAAGTTTCTGCCTCACATGGACATTTTTTCAAGATTTAAGGAAAAAGATTTTTTTTTTTTTTTGCAAATAATTAAGCAATGCATGAACTGTAGCATGAGCTGGCAGTCTCTTCAGGATTCTGTTCAGAGATACATTATTTGGCAAATAAGAATGTTGAAAGTCATATGTGATAAATCATTCAAGTAAAATTCCCTCCAAATTTAAGCCATAAATCTGTGACTAGCCATAACCTGATCTACTAAGGAATATGTTACATAACTACTGGTCCTTCCATGGTCTGTATTTCCATTAACAGTAGTCAGAGGTTTTTTGTGCAGATCAAGCAGCAGAATTCCACAGTTCACTAACTGGTTTTGGCTTCTTTTTTGAACACTACTTGCTTAATTATTGGAAGGGTGCACAGTTTGACTTATAGAAAACTGCATCTCTGCATAGAACACAAGCATTTTCTCCTATCAGTTTGTTGGGATGATGATGGAAGGTCTGGCAGCTCTTACTGTTTACCCTGTTGGAAGCTCTATCCTCTATATACCACCCAACAGTCATTATAGCCATAGCCAGATCCAGACTGTCTTGACAGAAAGTTTTATGTACTTCCCAGAAAGATTATGGCATTAGATGTGATCCAGTCTAATGTATTTCTGGGCATTAACGTGATTTATGTGATTTTTTTTGCATCTGTTATTAAAATATAGACAGTTAGGCTGACATCCCTCTTAGGATTTATGGAGTTTATTTATGTTTTTATGATTATGCAATCTGATGTCTGGCAAACCATAGAATGCTGTGGGTAGGTGGGGGAGTGCATGTCTGAAAACTAAAGGAGAATTCAAGGAGGACTGTTATGTCATTTGCTTGCTGCAGAAAGTAATGTGATATAATTAAAAATGGTCAGGAAAGATTATTATCTTTTGGCATCAAATTTTAACACATGCAGTAAAATAGAAATTATCAGCCTTGCATAAAACAGATTTTTTTTTTCTTCCCCACAGTGGGGGTCTAATAAAACCCTGGAACATCCTGAACATAAAGAACGTCAACTGGATGTAAAACAGAACTCTTGTTTAATGGTTTAGGATGGGAGGATCTTCCCCTGTAGCGGAAGGAAAAACCTGGAAATGCTTGATCTTTCTAAAGGTTTTGAACTAATATGTAAAATTAAAATGAAGATAAATGGAAATCCTTGTGAAAAGGATTATTAAAGATAGGGCCGTTCTATAATAAGCATGATCCAGCAGCCTACGAATTAAGAATGAATCATAATATACAAGCACTCTGAGGAGATCAGGAGGTCTGGAAAGTTTTACCTTCTTGGAAGAGGCTGAAAGAACTGAAAGAAAACAGTAATTTTCTTTTACCAATTTAGGACAGGCAAAGCAAAGTAAGGCAAGAAAAAGAAACAGAACCAGAGTATGATGAGTAACTTTGTTCACAGGTGAAGAGGGTGAAGAGTATTGTTCTCTCTTTGTGTAGCAGTTAAATCAAGAATAGGATATTATCAAAAATGGCTGCTGAAAAGAAAGACAAAGTTCTCTATTAGGAACTAAGTTAACTAAGTCAATTTACTGATTGATCCTAATGGTGTAAACTAGTAGTTTTAAAGCCTTGAGTTTTTCAGCTGCCAAGGGGTATCTTGCCACCAATATTCAAAAACAATTCTACTCTGAAACTGTTGTGGTTCTTGACAGGAAAACAATAACAAATTAAAGAGAAGGAAAGAGAGCTACCTCCTACTCTTCAAAATATCTAAAAATAAGACAGTAGAGGACATAACAAGTTGTGACAGTGCTTTACACATCTCCCTCTCCAACAGCTTCTTAACATTAGTGGTTTTGTAGTAAAATACAAATCAGAAGTTATCATTTAGTTCAAACAGTTGAGTTCATTCATGAACTCTAAAGCAAACATTCAGTGAATTAGCAAGCAGAGCCAACTCAAAGAGTCTGAGAAGGCCATAAGACTGTTGTTCTGGAAGCTTCCAGGATTCCTCTTTATCAGTTTTCCTACTAACTTCCTCACAATGCTTTTCTCTTTAACTTCATGCACAGGTTGCTGAGGCAACAGGTCAAAAAACAAATGTTCTATCACCAGCTGACACCTTACAGCACCCACAGATTTTACAAGGCTCAAAAGCCAGATCTGTGGTTATCACAAAACATTCAGACTTGCTGTAGATGTCATGGAAAAATGCTGGCGCCTTTTCTTGTGTAGATAGATGACCTGCAGATGAGTCCAAGCTATGAAATTCATAGTAATGATATATGGACTTGAACTCACCTAAAATTTGGTAGAGACTGACTGCCAATCTGTAATGGACTGAGTTCCCATTGATAGAACCCATGTGTGAATTTAATAACCTTAATAACCTTAATAACTTCTTTCCTTTCCTGACTGGAATTGAGGTTCTTAGAGCTCAATTCAATTTCATTTCAGGTGCTCTGGATTATTAAACCTCCATGGCAGAACATCACAGATTTACAATAGGTTGTTTTAACTTTTAGGCCATATGATATCAGATACACTAGGCCCTTTGAAAGCATGAGATGGATATATTTCAACAACTTATTATCATGCTTTTACTTCTCCAGCTACAGCTAGTGGTTGCCCTTACAATACAAATTTGGGAATGCAAATCCCATGTTTGAGTGTGGCTTACACCTCCCTAATTGTTGGAAGGAAACACTGTCTTTGGGGCTGAAATTAAATAATAACAGGGAAAAAAAATCTGTTTTTCCCATGTAAATCAGTGGTTTGCATTTAATGGACCACTTCTACTCAGGCTCTTCTCCTATGCAAATATATTTTATATATTCATTTGAACTCAATTTCTGAGTGTCCAATATAGGCGTAATGCAAGAGCAAGTAGGTCTTGTCCTCACCTGTCCCTTCTTTTTTGCTGAACACAAGCAAATTTGAGAATGAAAGATTAGCCAGGATTTTGCAGGCCAACACACGACTTCCTAGAAAACCCTGCTGAAACAGAGAGGCAACAAGCTTTTAAAATACTTTCTTCCCTCTCTTGTCTGTGTTCTTTTCTCACTTTGTTATGATAGCCATTTTAATTTCCTTCTAACTGGTTTCATATCTCAAATCTTCACATTGCAAAATAAGCCTAATTCAAAATATTTCCAGCACATTTCTAACTATTTTGTAATAAATATGTAAGTGCAAACAGACAATTGGATCTTATTTTTTTCTTGCTAGCTCACACAACTTCAACTGCACGTAATTTATCTTCAGTCAATACTAAAAGCAACATCTGGTAAATGCAACAATTAATGAGAATAAATACAAAGTCACTGTGCTGTTACTCATTGTTCTGTCTCTAAGCTATTAATTTTCCTGTGTCTAGAAAGGGATGGCTACTAGAATTGATGTAATTGGGCAGACACAAACTCTTACATTTATTTCCTTTGAAAGAAAATGCTGGTTTGGTTTTTTTCATGAAGATTTTTTTAACTCCAAGACTGACTTTTGTCAGGATATGCATAGCAGGAGGGTTAGTCAGGTTCAGTTTGGAGTAGAGAACAAGGATTTGCTTCGTCCTTTATAAGAAGGTCTCTTTCAGAGAATGATCAGTGCACAGGGATCCCTCTGGAACAATTGCCTCTGAGAAACAAAACAAAACAAGCTACCAAGACAGAAACTTCACTGACAACCAACATAGTTTCCATGTGAGAAAAACTCTTATGTACAAATGATTTAAAGCTGTCGGATGACAAGGCAATAAAAACTGCATTCAGCTCTTAGAATGTCATTCTGTTACATTAGTCAGTCTCACTGGAAGGTTTTGCCAACAGATTCAGACTATACAGGCAGATAAGTGCAAGCAGCTATTTGGTATAGATATAGACTCATAATTTCTAGTTACAGTATCACTTTAAATTTCACAGTTTTAGATTATTAAGAAGGTATTCTCAGTAGACATTATACCAACTGTTTTCATTTGCATTTGCAGGCAGTCCATACTACATTACTGTATGTGCATGTCAGTGTTTCCCCAGATGGTATTTTGAGAATGAAGCTCCTGTTGGATCAAGTTCGCTAGGACTAATTGATAAAATCTTGTAACAGATTTTTAAAGCCCTGAAACTGATAGTTTGTATTAAAAAGGAGCAATAAACAATCCATTGTGTCAGAAAATTAAACAAAAAGCTAAGTGTTCCTTTCATGTGTGCACAGCTGAAGCAAAAAATGATGATTTTACATTACCAGAATACCCAGATACAGTTGCTGAAATTTGGGCATCTGTGAAGTCACTAAAGCCATAGTTTGAGGAGACACTGAATTCTGATTTAGGATTCTTCATTCTGATGAAAAATGTCAGAATTACACAATCAAATTACACTGCTCTTTGCATAAATGTGTTTAGAATTTTCACAACCTGACCTTGCCTCAGAAGTCTTAATGGCAGACCAGGTTTTCCTCTGGGTCAACTTTATTTTGTGCTGGATCATGTATGGCTTGTTCTCTAGCACCCACTTAAAGCACATAAGCATAAAGAGAGCAGAAAGCATGCAGCTTGCACAAACACTGCATCACGTGTCTATGCCTGAGCCAGATGAAATGTGATCTGTTAGGTGAACTAGTAACATGTAGTCAGAGTATGAATGGTTCAAACACTGTCTGGGAGTTCTGCCATTGACTGCCAGGGTCATTCAATTTCTCCCCCCTCATTTAATGTATTTAAGATTTAACACATGAATCCAGTCAAGTTCAGTAAAGTACAAAGGAATGCAACAATTTCTTCCTCTCTTCTATTTTGCCGTTCATACTGGATTAGGATCAAAACAAATACCAATTTTACAATAAATTTATAATGCTCATAAAATACACAATCAATAAATATATGATCAATGAACATATGAATCGTTAGCACTAAGAATGACATACTATTAAATCTTTAAGGAAACAGAATACAAAATTATCAACAATAAGAGAATAGAACTGAATAATAAATAGGTGAAACTGTACCTTGTCTTAGCCAATAATATTCAACTCTGTTTCTTTATTTTAAACTATTGTATCACCAGAATCTCTAAAGTCCTTAAGCACCTATGTAAGTATATTTCAGATTATGGATAACTTTTTGTATCCTATATTTGTGAAATCAACGAAATTTTACACTAAGTATGATTTGTTCTTTGGTGTATAGATTCTACTTAGAAATTACTTACATTTTAAGAATCTTTTTGAACATTAGAAATACTAACAGTTAAACTGACCCTATTTATTTTTCATGGAAGTGCTTCTTCAACAGACTATTAGAAAATAATGGCTCTTAAATATAAGCTAAGAAAATTAATCTGAAGCTTCACTGGGAAATGTGAAAAGGATTAAACTACACTTTCTTTGCCTATATTCAAACTAAAAAAAATGGCATACATCCTCTGAAAAAGTCACACTTAGTTCCCAAGAATCCCACAGGGATAAAAACTACTGATAGAGAAGATATAGCAAGGAAAACCTAAGAGTTCTACAGTCCAACCTGTGCCGTCCTCAGAGAACTGCACTTTCTCTGTTAAGTGATGGGAAAGTATCTACACTGTCTTCTCCACTCATAGTCAAGTTGCACCAAGCTCTGAAGCCACAGTAACTGGCAACTGCTAAGAACATAGTTCAAAATATCCAGTTTCTTCAAGGCAAAAAAACCTTCTGTCCTCTGGTCTTCACAAAATACTAAAGCTCTAAAAGAATAGTACCTGGATTTTCAAGTGACACCACTGTGGGAATAAGTTTATCTAAAGCATAGACACCTTTGTATCGTCTAGAGAGCTAAACTAGTCACCCCACTTAGAGAGGTCCAGTTATGCAGTTAGCTTTACAATGCTGTTGGCTTTATGACCACGTGGGTGGCTCTCTAGGCTCCGCTAGCCATGCTGATTACCTCCCCACAAACTACAGCAGGAGTTTAGACACTGAATGCACATACAGACAGCAGCATGTAGGGTGCTACATTTTGGTGTCTTAATTGGAACCCATATAGTCCTGTATTAAACGTTTCCTGCTTATCTGTGATAGCTATAATTCTTGTTTGTGTCAATCTGATGTGACAAACCCACAATATTTTCTGTGAAATGGAGAAAGAAATGTGGAGCGCGGGGATATTCACAAAATATTTGCAAAGGCACTAATGCATATGTATAACATAATTTCAGCAGAAACTACATTATTTTAGCAATGGCATGCATACTTTTTCTTAATTATGGAAAGAAAAAGTATTTTGAAAATTGTCTGCAGTGTACAGAAAGGGCAAAAATAGATATAAACAACTCATAACAGAGCTGTTGTACCATGACCCAAAGTTGATGGAGTTTTTCCCAGGAGTGACATTTTGTCCTCAAAAACTAATAAGTTAAAAACCACTCCACAAATGCCTTTAGTGAGAAGCAAAGGCTTATTTCTCTGAGCCAACAAAATGAATATGCACTAGAAAGTCATTGTAAAAAATGGATATATAATCCACTAATTCCTTGTCTTGCATGTGTAAGTCTTGCAAATGCCATTACTCCATGCTAAATTAATTTAGGCTGATTTAATCAAACGAATGCACTGGATAACTAATATAAACTAGAATTTCCTGAGCCATTATTTTCTAACTTCCAAAGCCTGAAAGCTTATGCTGATTTTACCGAGTACTTGTAACTGGCCGGTCATTTGTGGTGTAGCAAAAACAAATCACTTCAGGATGAGTACAACAAATTTAATTTACTCATTTGTGATACTTAGCTCACAAAAAAACTTTCCCAGGTCAAGAAAAGTTTCTTTATGACCATGGTGTGTTGATCATGACATACTAGATCATATATTCAGGTAAAAACTAGAGAAGAAAAAGCATTACAGACAGCTTTTAAGTAGGATATTTGTAGCGTGCCTGAAATTTTTAGGGGTTTTTGCTTGTTTATTTGGTTTTTTAGTTAAAGTTATGTTCTATAGGTAGGGCTAGGTGATAGTGTTGTTTGGACCTCAAGAATTTCTTTGAAAGCACTTGGGATACTATAAAACAACAAAAGAAAATTTAGCCCATTATGACTAAATTTGGCTTCATTTTTTGTCTTACAAACACAGTTCCTATGTAGAGATAAATTCTGCTCATTTTGCTCAGACAAATACTTTTCAATAAGCTTTCTGGTGTTTGTATGACCAAGTCTGAATCAGAGTTTGCTAAGCAAACTGAGTAAAGAAGACATCTATATTTATCCTTTATATTGAAGCTTGGAAGTGGGAAGGTGGTTAGTTTACAGTCTACTGGATTCAGTGACTAGGTCTTTCCTGTTATGTACACATAACAGTCCAGAGTTCATTCCATGTGGATGTTCCCAAAAGCCTTGGCACAACTCTGAGAGGTAATAAAGGGAAAATTTTGCTTAGTTTTTTGAAGACTTTAAAAACATGTTTACTGAATATCAGTGCTGTTCAGCCAGCAAAAACTACTTGTAAATATTCAGTCACTGACACACATTATACCCAGGAGTCTGGAAGAGAGATACTGTCTACCAGCCACAACTGTTGAAAACAATGTTTTTAACACCTAGATTCGCCTTTATTGATTATGTCATTTTACATATACATAAGAGAAGATACAGCAGAGAGCTCAGTAGCCCCTTCTGGCACATCAGGTACACCTAAAAATTACAGCAAGTTTGGCTACATAGTGTCTCTTGACTTACTTCTGCTAATGTGGGTAAGGCACCACAGTTGTGAGCAAGTCCTGTTAACAAGTCCAACACAATGATGCTTTTGATGCTAATGCACCATGGGCTAGCAGTCACAAGACAGATAAACTGTACTTCTGGTTTGTCTTCTTTTGTGAATATGTCTTTAGATGGACTGGAGGTAACAAGTTCCCAGAAATAAACCCATCTCTTGTTTTGTGTGTTTGTGCGTGTGTGTGTGTGTTTGTTAATTGAAGATTTGGCTTCCAGCATCTGCACTGCAAACTCAAAAAGTCTTGCGTTAGATCAAGTCTCTAGCACTGTAAAAATTAAACACTCCTAAAAGTGACCGATTTCTGCGCACGTATTTTACACAACAGAAATCCCAAAGGAATTCTGTTCTTGCTTACTCTGAGTAAAAAATGACAAAATAAATCTCCAGCATGAAGTGCATTTGCTTCAAACTCTTGTCTACACTGTCTTTAAGTTCCTTTTTTTAAGTACCTTTTGGAGAATCAAAGAGAGGAACAAGTATTAATAATTATTGCTCCGATGTTTAAAATAGCGTTTATAAAGGAATCTGTAAACCTCTTAGTAAGGATATGCCTAGCTTTCTTTCTTATGATGACTGCCTTTTTTTTTAATCCTTTTGGGCCTCCATTCAGCAAAATACTTAAGCGCAGTACTTAATGTAAAGCATAACTTCTATTTCTACTGGATTCGAAGCATGGTTTTGGGAGATTTACTCAATTGTAGACTGCAACATTAATGTTTCTTTTCAAGCTCAACATTTTTCCAGAACAAAAGGAACCAGAAAGATTCTCTAAAGTTCATCCCACTGAAAGGAAGGAACAGTGACGAAAGCATCAAAATTTATCATCCACCGAAGTACTGAATGTATCTGAATATTATAGAAATTTCAGTCTTAGGACGTTCACCTGACATTCGTAGTCCAGATCTACAAAGCTCAATTATGAAGAGTGGTGAAAGTAAGTAAAACCAGAATTCAACAATTATTTTTAAAAAGCAACATCATTAATTCACTCTAGGCTGGTGATGAGTCTGTAAATAAGAGGTGAGTGATGTAGCAAAAAGCTCATAACACTGTCTTTCCGAATCCTGTTTGCTGACAACTGGTTCCTGATGGAGTTTGGTTTTTTTTCAGTTTGCCTTCTAAGGTTTACCACCAAACAAATGTAACCCACACTGTCATTTCACAAACACATTCTCGCTACACGTCACCCAAAAAAAAAAAAAAGGAGATAACAAAGAGACAGAGAACTAAAGAGGATGCAAAAATTAAATATCAAACCCACTAACAGGTGCAAATAGATGTGAGCCAGAGACTTCGGTGGACTAGTATCATTTTAGCCAAAGAAAGTCTGAACAAAGAGTACTCCTCTACAAAAAGAAATTATGATGCATAAGCTTACTAAATCATCACCACTCAAATCATTAAGTCACTAACCTACAATGAGAATGGAAACATAATGGTTATTAAAATGGCTTCATGCATATCTTCACAGAACTTTGCAAAGTAAGGGCAAAAAAGTTTCTTACCTGAGTTTTTATTGGTTTTGTTTTGTCTACTCTTTACTTGTTCAGTCCACAGTGTAGGATAACGAGAAGCTATATCTAGAAAACAAAGGCAACAGAAAATAGCTTATAAGTGTTAACGGTTTTTAAAGGTTACTATCAACTGAATAAGTGGCCAGTTGTACAGATACATAGTTCTAAACAAAAAAAGTACACTGGTTTGTATTAGGACACTTAGAACCTTTATACATACAAAGGCATGAATATTCCTTTCTCTATCCCATTTCTACAAAAGGTTGAAAGAAATACTTTTAGACTAAAATTATTCTTAATTAGAATAAAACCCTCCTAGTGTGGACCCAAAATATGTAATGACTTCACATCAGGTTCTGCAAGATTTGCAACGTGTGGTAAGGCAACTACAACATAAAATTATTATTGCATGTAGGCCTTGAGCTTTACATTTACTGAGCACCAAAATTCTCCAGAAGCAAGTAAGCCTGGCAAAACATCAACCTTAACAGTAATACTACCAGGCAATATGCTGAGAGTAGAATTTACCCTTTAATTTCTTTATTTGAACATACGGTTTTAACCTGCACTTTGTCTTCAGTTTAAAACCCGTATCTGCCCTCAGTAGTGACAACTAAATTTGCTGATGCTGGTGGCCACAGCTAAAGTGCCACCTCAAATCAATCCCAAAAAATTCACTGCTTGTAAGTGAAGATTCTACTGTGTTTGTTGTCTGTGCTGTTCCTGAAAACGGTACAGATGCCTGCAATTTCTTGCAACTACCCCAGCAATTGTAAATACTCCTAAGGTAGCATTTGATGTTGTGGAATACAGTCCCTAACTACACAGTCTAATAGCACACTGTTAAGTTTGCTCACCTTCTTCATCACCTTGAGGCTGAGTCTCCAGTGCGGGAGCTGAGGCATCATCTGAATTCAGAATGGAAAAGATTTGCAAGGAGACTACAATTATGAGAGTAAGCTAAATAAGTGTACATACATGATTGATAATAATGATTTGCACATAGCCCCGGCCAGTAAATAAACAATAATTTAAACATTTTATAGGCATTACACAGCATAGATATATTACATATACAGACTACATTTTATAAATGGATGGGTTTTGAGGTTGTGGTTGATGAATTTATTGCAGGGTCTTTCATGATGCACGAAGTGATCAACTTGTTCTCCAGACATTCTTCATTTCTAATACTGCACATTGTTACCTATAGATTATAAATGATAAATCACCATTTATAAATGAGTAATTAGATAAATGTATAGGATTAGTGAAACCTGTAAAAGCAAAAACAGCCTGGGAAATGCTATCCATCACCTGGGTAGAATGAGTGAATGCAGACAACTGGATGCCTTAAAATGAAGGTTTTTTTCAGCACAGCAGCATCTATTTAAGAGTCAAGCAGATTTTATAAGCAAGATTCGCAGATTTTCTAAGTAAGGTTCGCAGATTTTATAAGTAAGGTTCACAGATTATATAACCAGAATATTGTTTGCACAACCGTTATCCTCTGGTCATCGTTCTCCATCCATCCACTACCAACCATTACTGCAAGAAAAGAGGGAGGAAAAATTATAAAAATGACAAGATGTGAGTAATCTTAAGTTCAGTAAAACACAGTGGGCATAGTGCTGGAAAAGAAAAATTCAATATAAAAAATTATTTAAATTAACATTTGCTAGGAAGAGCAGTACCGAAGATCCATCTTTACCTTATTAATTATTGCTATTTAAAATTATTGACAATATTGAGTCAATATGACTCAGGAGGCAATGCTAGTACAGATTTTCCAGTCATTGGTGTTTCCTGTAGCATGGAGCTAATCCCAAGACTAAGGTAAACAGTAAATGCAAAGGTTTTGTTACTATTTCTTGCAGGTTCACAACTGGATCTCAGACCAAAATAGTTACCAGGTTGTTCTCCTGTCATTTTCATGGAAGATGTAACCAAATGCAACTGAGAAGCTTCTTCTGTCATATAGCCTTACCAGGTTAAAAGAGAGGAGCAGTTTTAAGACTAACACACTATGTCTTTCCATTTCTACTTGCTACTTCAACTCAGAAGATCCTGCTGTCTTCTTTGCCCTCTACATTACTGTTCTCTTAAATCTGTGTTGTCTTTATGCAGACCATGCAGGGGATTTGGGGGCAGTCTGACCTTCACCTCTAGAGGTCACAGCCTAGTATACAGCAAATACAGATATCAAGTAAATATTAATAGCAGGTAAAACTGAATTTCCATCCAAGGAATAGTGACCTCCATGTTTCTGACAAAACCAAAGCAGCAGCAACAAGAGCTTAATTTCAGTGTAAAACGATTTAACCAAGGCATAAAGAGATTTTTTTTAAGAGTTCTCATTCTTCATGTCCAAACAATATCAGGGTTCTTTGCTCCAATGCCATAAGAGACTGCCACTTCTCATTAGTTTTTCTGGCATTTTTGTGGTGTCCTCTGGGTGGTGGAATAAGACCACTGATTAATTTCAGAGAGGCAATTGAGTATCCTAGTGTACTGAAAATCAAGACATATATTTAGATCATCAATCACTATGTGATTCAGAAAATCCAGAATTCCAAAGGGTAATTTATCTACAAAGGGTAGATAGTACCAAGAGCCAAGCCAGAAATTCAGACCTATGTTTCAATTACATTTTTCAAATCATTTTTTGGTACAAAATTTCAGTTTGTGACACATTTGGTCTTACGTTATTATCTGAAATTCAGACATAATGCTGTAACTTCAGTTATTATCAGGCCAATCAAAATTGGCCTCCTGAACTTTGTACAAGAAGCATTTAAAAAAGTTTAATATTTTTTCCTTTTTTTTTAACTCAACAGATATATAATGATTTATATGAATTAGAGATCTCACAGACTGATTGCATAGGCCTCCCTGGCTGGCACAAGCATACCAGTCCATACATGCATATATTCAAACAGAAACCTGATTAAATTCTGTTTGTGGTCAGCATTCAGTTACAAAGAACATAGTCCTGCAGTCAGCAAAGAATCAGAAAAGGCAGATGTGAACCCAACTCTGACACCTATGCTTTTCAGAGAGTCTGAATACTTTCCTTGGATAAAGGAGAGAACTGTGGGGCCAGAGAAGATACTTGAGGAATTAGCTTTTAAGTTTCATTTCAGTTCAGTTTAATGTTTAAATTCACAAATGCAAAGAAAACTCCTGAGTTCCAATATCTGCAGCTGAAAATGTTCTTTCAGTGTTGGAATACCCAGAGAAAGCAAGGTGCACAACTGCAACAGATGTGGCTCACTGGGTCCATATCTACAAGACATCTTGGTGCATGAGACTGTCAGGTTAAGTCTATTCAATCTCTTGAGAAGAGTTCTCAAGACCACACCTTGTAGGTCTGGAGCATATCTTCTGGAGCAGTGAGAACACTGGACCTGCCTAAGTTTTCTGGGCTACAATATGGGCAGGTACTGCCATGCAGGCACCCCTGGTTAGTCCACAGGAACATGCAGAGGAAAGATAAGCAGAGAGTTTCACGGTTATTTATGCCCTTTCAAGCTGAGCTTCAAAATATGTTTTACTACACTGACTGTGAAGCTGAAGCACAGGTAGACAGATGATTCTGGTCTCTACTCTGTGACAGTCTCTAAAGGGTTTGAGATATCTCTGACAACATAACTTTTTTAAAGCATAAGGCAGTGACCCTCTGGATGAAGGGTGGGGAGGAAGACAGCAGCATTTGAGAAGAACCAGGGACCACCTGGGAGCCTGGTCAGAGGCCCTTTGTGCTGCAGGCTTGTACTGGACAATAAAAACAGGGCATGAGTAAAACGCAATCGTGTCACTTGAGACACAAATATATGTGGTGAGAAGGGAGATTTGATAAATTGTGTTCATTTCCTTGTTCTGTGACTCCACTCAGGGTTCAGTAGCTCAGCCTCCATGGCCACAAACAAAAATAAAGGATCCCAGACAACTTTTATATATGGAATAGTTCATTCAGTTCAAAGCTGAAAATGAAAGTTCTAACCTAAAGTAAATAGGTAGCCTGAGGGTAGTGGAACCCACAGTTTGTCTGGAAATACATGAAGGAACAATTTTCCAGCATTTTGTAGTTATTAGCCTTTAAAGAAGCACTCATTTTTTTAACCTAACAGCACTATAGTTTATTTAAATGTCGGGTATATTGCAGTACTGCAAAAGCTCCTGTAAAAAGATACTTCAATTGTATTTACACTGTACCAAACTGATAGGCATTAACATTAGAACAAAAATGAGTAGCTTCTTTAAAATTAACTTATGCAGTGTAACTGACAGAAATATTCACTATTTAAAATTGTTTCAAGTGTTTGGAGAGTGTAAGCTTTAATTTTGTTTAAAGCATAGACATTTCCCTCACTTAAATCTGCCAGCTATGTTGGATGCACATCAGATTTTGTCCCGCCAACAAGATATACACCATGATCTGTATCTAACAACAACAATTATCTAGCCATAAATATAAGACATCAGATGAACTAATCACAATATAAAACAAAGTACTGGGTGCAAGATGACTCAAGCACTGATTGCTATGGAAATACACTGAGAACTTCAGTTCCCAAGATTTTGATACTGCAGAATGCTGTCTGTATCAAACAGACAGAATAATCTCTCCTCGAGAACAAGAAAACAGTATGGGAAAATATTTCAGAGTATAGCTATGGGAAGCACAGAATTGAAAACTCTGTAGGACTGAGACCAGTAAAATACAGTGTCTATGTATATATATATATAAATACATGCACACATATATGTATGTTTATACTCATAAGTTTACTAAATATCTACAGTGCAAACGTAAAATGAATAACATGTACGCATGTATATATATTATATATGCAGCTATAATACATCAAAAACATGTATTGATAATTTAGATCTATGGAAAATCATAGTAGTTTACCCCAAAGCTATTTTAGTTTCTGTTTAAAGGCCAATTAAGATATTTACCTGTTTTGCCTGCACCTTCTCGTTGTGGCAGCTTCTCACTCACTGAACCTGCAAATGGAAAAAGGAATTAACCAGAAAATATTATTTTTTGCTTTAATATGTTATCTAAGAAACACGGTTCAGCTCTAATGATTCATTTTTGTATACTACAGCAATAAATATCAGCAAATTCTTCCATTGCAAACCAAAGATTTTAGCTTTGCCTGACTCCTACATTTGTGTACGATCCGTACACTGTCAGACTCTACTTCTTGGCCACCACAGGACCTGAGAAAGAGATAAAAATAAACACATAGACACAAGTGCAAGAACACGCTCACATGCTTCAGAGTCACTGTTTTCCTTCCCCACTGCCCCAGCAAGGATAGGTTCTGCAGTAAGAAGCATCACCACTCCCTTGTGGTCCCTCAAAGTCTTGACCACACACCTCAGCTGCTCTGAGGGGCTTCTTCAGCCTCTAGCCAAGCCCTGGCTCAGATTAAAAACTGCCCCTTTATGCTTTAAACACCCCAAACAAAGCCTCGTGGAAATCCTATGCTGATGCGGGTAAGTACGTGTGTGCCCTGGGGTGGCAGGGACACAGCACCTTATTCTGAGTTTGAATCTGAGCTGGTTTCAGACACATTCCCAAAGCTGTGGCCCATAGGAAAAAAGACAGCAGAGGTGAGAAGGGAGTCAAGAAGATTACAAGAGATGGGTTTCAACACCTTATTCTACCAGCCTGGACTCCAATGAAGAACCCAGTCTTGTTTTCAGGCCATCATCAAAAAATGGAGAATCTACTAGTTTTCTTAGTAGTTTTTTCAGGAGGTAGTTGTCCTTAGGGTTTAAAATGGAAATACTTCCTTACTTCTTGCTTACGTATCATTATTACACCCATTTTTATGATTCTAACTCCTAGACACCCTTTAACAATTTACTTGTCTCTGCTACATTAGAAATCACCTTTAAAAGTAGTATTTTTCTCTCTGAAGAGCCCACGTGGAGTGATCAAAATTTAAAAAGCATGAAGTCTATAAATTCTTAACACATAGTCTCTTCTTACATACACCTGCTTTAATGAAACAGTAAAAACCCCAACACACATCTGACACATTCTTGTATGTGTGTGAAATTTGGTTGCCTAATTTTCTTAATTTATTCCCTCTGAAACAATTACGTTCACTGTGTTTAAAACAAAGTTAAAAAAAACCCCAAACCTTGTAGCACAATAAATCTGTTCTAAAAGGACAATTTAAACAAGAGAACCCACTAAATCACAGGCTTTGCCTACCATGCTGAACCAATGGTTACTTCATCAGGAAGTTTAGACAAGGAATCTGCCAGAGGGAAGATGCCTAATGTCACAAATCTGCTCTGGTGATTTTAAAGCCTCTATAAAAGAATACTGGCAATGCAGCCAAGCTGATATTACCTTCTGAAGGATTCAGCATATCAAAAATATTCTTGTTTAGACACGTTTCCTCTTGTGTCAGTAGTGTATTTTCCTCTTGTGTCAATGGTGTACTGTGTCAATAATGTTTAGGTCACCAGAAATTCAACATACTTAGGGATGCATCAGTATTAGCTCAGGCAGGAAAAGTAAAATTGCTATCTTGTAGGAATTATATCCAAGGGTGTTCGGGATAATTTGCTCTAAAGAGGTTGCAATACTAATCCATATAATTTACTCTGAAGAGGAGGCAGATTTTTCCATTTATGCTGAAGCCAGTAGATCTGAGTTTTTTGGTGCTTGGTTTGCATTTGATAAAAGGCTCAGCTTGAACTCAAATAAGATGTTCCAGTTTTCGGAAGTACTACATACAAAATTACAGGTTTTTCTAATTGCACCAAATACCAGCGATCCAATCTTTCCTCAAATTTCTTCCAGTTACAATTAACTCTGTAGTATCTGAATTTCATTTCGATTCACAGGCTTATAATTATAATTTTCCTGCAAATCCAGAGATTTTAGGCCTGACTCTCACCCACACTAAAGCATTTTAAAATATTTTTTAATTTGTGACTAGAAATGAGGTCTCAGCAGGGGGAATGTGTGTGATGAATGCCACTAATAGTCCCTCTGCACCAAACAACATGTTAAGTAAAGCCCCACTTTGGCATCAGTGTTGTCTTTCTAAGTACATTCAGAACTACTAGTGTAAATTGAACTTTATATTCAGTTCATGCCTAAGTAATTTAACACATTGGTGAAACATGTATAATATTCTACATCTTCAATCAAAAGGAGAAAAATCTTTCCACATACATTCAGATTTCTCCCTCTATATGTGAAATGGTGAGAATGACTATGCAATAGTCATGTACAGTCAGGGAGAATTAAGTTCTTTTTTCTGTGCTTGGATTTTTTTTAACCCTTAATTTTCATGGAAAATTGATAGATGGGGAAGAGAGTGGCATTTACAAAGACTAACTTTATCATAGTGAATCTAATTTCATTTAAAAATTAGATGAATGATAAGCAAATTAGCTTTACTGGGCTAACATTATTTTTTAATGGTCTTAGGAAGTTAAAACAAATATTCACAGAATTTTCTACAGAGGAAAACATGTGCCCTTCGCATAGCTTCACCTGAAATTTTCAATTTATGCAGCAGAAACAGTTCTTGTTGTCTCCAAAATCAAGGTAAGAAGGAGCTATTGCATTTTTATCTTTTTTTCAACCATTTTCTGAATATATTTATAGTAGAAATACTTCTAGCTTCAATGCTGATAAGAAGTTGCACTTACAATTTTTTAGGAAATTATATCTTCGATACTCCTGACGAATCCTCACATTTGCAGCAAGGCAAGAAAGAAAGGCAATTTCTAACTTGTTTAAAAGTTGGGCTATGCTTTCAAGTTTTCAGTACACTCTAAGCAACCAAATCACAGCGTAAATAAATATGCTATGGAATGGGAGAGGGCAAGGAGATATATTAGATTTAGAAGCATTACTTTAATGAAGAAATCAATACCATTCTAGCTTGTAATTTGCTTAACCATCTATCCATTTATGACCATGATTAATTTAATTTATTTTTTAGTAAGAAGACATATTCATGCCTTAGTTTATTGCAAACCCCACAGTTCCGACCATTTGCACTCTAACAGCACAATTCCCTTCCAGGGAACGTGATGTGACTTTTGTGGTTTGTGATTTTAGCATATCCGTTTTCAATAGTTCTGAGCATATATGACTGGGCTTTAAAAGAGAAGGTGAAAGTAGATCATTCTCTAGTTTAGATAATGATTTTTGATCTCCTACAAAGGAATATTTGATATATAATAATTGAATGCAGATATCAAGATAAGTAGTCTTCCCATGCTATCCTTTATATCACCTGTGCATGAGACTGGATGTTTATGTATAGGCAAAGTACTATGTATGGGGAAAGAATGATCCAAGGATGAATATTTTTCTACAACTAACAAAAACAATATAAAACAAATTTTAAAATGTCATTCCTTTCCCAAATACATTTATTTTCATCATATTATCTGATCATAATACTATATAGGTCGGAAGAGTTCTGAATTTCTAAAGGCACTTGGATTTTGGCCATAAAACATGATTATGTCATAATCAAAAGGTAGCAAAACTTCTTTACAGGATAAAGAATATGTCTCCATAGCCCTGCAATTTCACTGGCTGAAGCTCGAAATAGTTAATAGGGTATAAAACCCCAACAATAGGCAAACACTGTATTTTCCAATGATAATTTAACACCTGCTTCTCAACTTCTGCCCCATTTCCCAGGACTCAGTGCCTATGGAATTTCTGTAGTTCCCTGCAGTGCTGATAACAGAGATGGAGAGCTATAAAAATGTCTTTTTTTTATGTCTGGTGTTCTTTAGTGAAAGTACTGGGGGACATTCATCATTTTTAAGGAGCTTTCTTTTTAATGCTGTCATGGGAACGTGTTTGATTTACTCTCCTTCTCCCCATTGCTTCTGCAATAGTGAAGATTGTTTCCATGGGCTAGAATGGCATTCTGGGATTTATCATGTGTGTCTTAGCAGTACCAAGTGTTGGAGTGGGAAAAACTGGAAAGTATGGAAGAACAGCCTCTTTCAGGTAAAGATGTGATTAAAGCAAAGGTTCACATAAAACAGTTAGAGAGTCCTGCATTTTTCAATGCTGCTTATGACTTTCATCCTTCCACGTCTTTTGTCTCTAGCAGAAAAGACAGCTTAAATAAAAGCAACCAGAACAAACCAGTGAGCAAAGAATGGCTCATACAGCTATTGTTGATACTTTAAAAATATACATGTGATACTTTTTGGACTTGACAAAACTTTAGGAAACATCACATCATGCAGCTAACCAATATAAGCAGTTAGAGAAATGTAGGGGCTGCTTCACATATCTGGTATCACACTGTAAATGTGAAACATGGATAGGAGATGGAACCATTAAATCAAAGTCTTTATTGCCCAACCTAAATTTTGCTTCATATTTCCTCTATTAAAATCCAAACTCTTACAGACTCCCATGCTCTTCTTTCTTATTTCTGGGTATCCACCAAAGTCAAAGGTAGTTCCACTGGGAGAAAATGAAAGGCAAGAAATTATCCCATAATTTAGGAATAGCACAGTTGACTGGATGTGTATTTGAACCTTATCTGAAGTTACTGTAGAACTAACCTAGAACTGAAAATTAACAGAACATTTTCATTAAAACAAGGAATTTTCCCACATTCCATGGTAGCACATTACCTATAAGAAAATAATTACAAAAATATCTTGAACGTCTGTACACATTCTCCTCTTAAGGGTAGAGGTAGCAAAAAGTGATCCTGGGAGAAAACAGTATGGCGCATGTAAATTGAAAAATTTGCATAAATGTTTTTGAAATAACTATAACATCAAGCATACAGAATACATGGAAGCATGTGAAAATGCAGAAACATGCTGGTTTCAGGATGCCACCATTGCAGAAGGTCTGCCTGCAACATCAAAAATAGCAGGGCAATTCCTTCGTCAAGGCTAGAAATGACAGATTGTGTTGGACTGACTAGGGACAACAGTAGAAGAAATGGCATTCCTAAAATACTGGTTAAAACAGGAGCACATCTACTTAACTTCAGCTGAGCCATTAAATTTTGATTGTAATTCCTGTGCGTAGTCTTACTAAATACAGGAATGGGAATCAATGGTGATCTGGAAAACACCAACACTCTTGGGGGAAAAAAAACCAAAAATCTGTTATCCTAAACAGATGGCAATTTTGAATATATAGCGGGAAATGGGAGAAGGGTGCAATTGTGCAGAATTTCATTCTGCAATATAAGAACAAAGTTTTGCCTTATTATACCATAATAAGGTTCTTTCTGAGAAAATCTGTAGCTGTCTTCTCTGATGAATGAAAAGGTTTTTCCAGATCTCTCAAAACTGATTTCTTAGCCAATACCACTGCAAAATCCCCTAGCATTTCAAGTCTTACTTTCAGACTCTGCTGTAGCTGGACTTCTTTCCTGAGGGACAAAGGAGAAGTGGTGAACAGTAAAACATGAGAGCACTGATACAAGAGGAGAAAATGCGCAGAGATAATCCCACAGGGTCTCAAAACTGAAAAATTACCCACAATCTTCCACGGAGCAAAATCAGACTCTGCATACTCACCTGGGCCCCGGAGCAGTTTATTTATCTCTGAGCTACTAAATTCAATTTGAGTGCTACTATGACCTTCACCTTAGCATCTCTGCAAAAAAAATGAGCTCAAAAAATGAGCTGAAGCGTTCTGGCAGTTTGTTTGCCAGGCACATGAATATACCCTTAAAAGGAACTAGGGTTAGGTTTCTGTAGAGATACAATAATTCTCACATTAATCTATAAATTAGATTGGAACTACACTGCAGCTTCTCCTCAATAATATCAGATACAAATAGAAAAAGTGAAAGTATAGTAACTCAACAACATTTTGAGCCAAAAATAGTGGCATGTGTTATGAAACATATGAAAAAACTATTTATTGAACTTTCAGCATCAGCATAACCCTTTTTTCACTGATGTCAGTGAAAGGACAGAGAGGAAGGAAGGTACAAATGGATTTTGCAGAGAAAGCAATGAAAGCATGCTTTCAGAAAGCCCTGGCTACGGGCATGTAAAAGCACCTCTACTCAAATTTACATTGAAGCACAAAAGTGCTACCCTAGCTATAGAATCAAAGAATTATAGAATAGTTTGGAAGAGACTTCAAAGCATATTTCATTCCAGCCTCCCTGCCTTCCAGTACAGCAGGTTGCTTGGAGCCCTATCCAACCTGGCCTTGAACATTTCCAGGGTTGGGGCATCCACACAACTAAAGAAGACTTATCCATGTGTCTTCTGAAGATGCAAACCGGTCATGAGCAATAATTACAGTAAAATGAATGTACATTTGCCTCTATTTTAGGGTTTCTGAATATTTTATATTATTTTTCACAATTGACTATCATTCCCCAGTGACTTTTCAGACTGGATCAAAAGGAGTATTCTGAAGAGTATTCTTTCAGGCTAAAGTTCCCCTACAGGCATGATGCATGGAAGATTCAGCAAGTCATTTAAACAAGACCTTAAAACTGAAATTAACTTTTTATAAACTTTGTTGAAATTTTCTCGATTGTCTCTTCCTTCCTCCATCTATTTATTCAAAACATCAATGAATGATTGAAGTATATTGGTCCAGGTGAATTCCCTCAAAGGCCCTAACCCACTTTCTTTTTCAGTTTCATTCTCATTACAGGATTGACTTTTTAAAGCTATTTCTCCAGCCGTCTGACAGAGAATGGTGCTGCAACGCAAACAGCAATGCAATAGATTGGGAGAAAATATTTGTAGAACTATTTTTGTGCAGTTCTGTCAACCTCAAGGGGAGTGAACAGCAATTCTGATAGCTGTTAATACTCTTGGGATTTACATTTATTATCAATTTCAATGAAATAGGGTCAGAAGCAAATCCCTAGAAGACTGAACCTGTTAATTGTTCTGAGGAAAGACAAAAGCTAACACTCAAGGTAGTGCTTTCATTATGCATTCATAAGACAGAGATTTTGTTATGTTCTTAATGCTTCTTTTTGTTATTTTTCTAATTTCTCCTCTGGATTTGGTCATTCTGTTGTAAGAGTTCTTTCACTGGGCTATGTTACAAACACATATTCCCACTCTGTATTTTTTGGTGGTATGGAGTTTTTTTCTGCACTCTAAATATCTGAAAAGGGTAAATTTCTCTGAAATTTTTTTGCAATGAGTTTATGTGCAAGAGAGTTTCAATGTAAAGTATTATATCCACCAGTCAGTTACATGGTTGTCCATATATGGACACATAAATATGGTAAAAAAAAACCACTGCAGAAAAACCCTTCAATAGCTAGATCAAAGCACAAATCAGGTAGATGGATGCCAAAATCACAGGGAGGTTTAGGGTGACCGTGACCTTAGATTTCATGCAGGTCTACATGAAAAGCCAGACCAACTTTCTCAGAGCCTCATCCAGCTGAATTTTGCCACTAAGGATGGGCCATCCATCAGCACCTGCTTCTGTGCTTAACCACTCTTCCAGTAAAGACTTCTTTTCCTTAAGTCTAGTAAGATGCCACAGATAAACTCTGCTATTCACGACACGCTCTCATATCCTGGGCCAGCCAAATAAGATTTACCTGGGCAGCGGGGAGTTTTGTGGGCCACAGCAGTACCACTGATTGGACGACCATTGGGAGTGACACACCAGCAGTATCCAGTGTAACTATGGCACTGAACCTGTCAGAAACAACATGAACCACGTGCAGCTCGTCAGACATATGCCTGTTATCCCACAGCATTCATACATGTGAGTACAAAAGACTAATCCAGCAAACTATATTGACCTAGAACAGGAAATCTAGAACAGGAAACCAAGTTGGACCTAATCTCAGTCCTACATATGATTTTTTAGCATACAGTGTATTTTATGCAAAGTCTAGTAGGTGCTTCAGAATCAAAAGGAAGAGAAAACTATTGAAATATGTGGTTGTTTACACCCTATCTTAAATGAGTGAGGTGCAGGTGTTATAAAAACCTCACAAGGAAGTTTCTCAAGGGACACATAAACTGTTCCTGAAACAAGTAATCTTGAGGTTTTTTTCCACATAAAGAACATATTGTTCCACCCACTGAAGGAGCACGACAGAGTGCTTCTGCCAGCATTATTCATATCCCAAGCTGTCAGAAAGGAAACTCTTGGAATTCCACTTAGAAATCAATTACATGATATTTCCTAAGGGCCAACATCACTTCCCTCACTATGTCTTGTGCACAACTCCACAACTGAGATGCAGTACAGAGGTGGCAGAAGGTGGTCTTAACTGGAATATGTATCACAGGCTAAGCTTCTAACCGTGTCCCTTCTGAATTCCATGATCTAAGTAAGTAAATTATCCTCAGAACATGTGCTTGGAAAGAAAATCAGCTGAGAATAGGGAAGAATCCTGTATGATTCATGCTTTAGCACTAAGACATGAACTCTGGTCACAAGATTTCTGGTTCAAATCAGGAACAGATCAGAAATTCCAAGCATTTTCCCACCTAATGAGTATTTGGGGGCTGCAAGAATGACTCAGCTGCCTCATCCTAGAAGAAACAGGGAGGGTATTACACAAACAATAGTAATGTTAGGTTCTTTTGCTGGCCGACTCTGAAAAAAAGAACAAGGACTCTGCATATAACATGGATTTTCCTTCCATTTTTTGATGTCAGTGTTAGCAAAAATTACATTTAACTGAAATTACATTTCTCTTTATTACATTTGTCTCTTCTTCACCCACTTCAAACACACATATTCTGACTTTACAGCCATGCAAGATACTAAATGAAAAATTTTCAACCTGACTGTATGTGCCATCATCATTGCATTCTGGAATAAACACTTGTTGAAATTCTTTGCGAGCTTGTTCCTGGGTATACTTCCTCTCAGCCACACATCTGGAAACATCTAGAGAAAAGAAAAAGACAAGTCAGTTGAATGGTGAAATATGAAGAAAAGATGGGTGATCACCTATATTCTGAAAAAGGAAGACGGCTCAGAGATTCATGTAGAGGGAAACAGACTTCTAATCAGTGAAAACGTACAATTGTTTGCATTATTTTTAGGGAAAAAAACCAATGTAGGACAATAATTTCTGGACAATAATCCATAACCATGAAACAAAATGGAGAGATGCCTAGAGGTATAACCTTTCCATTCCAAATGCCACCAAAGAGCAGAAGCCCAAACAGAGATTCTCCTCCTAATTTAACACTCCAATAGCTGCCACACTGCAGCACCCATTGCACAATATTCTATCAGAGCTGATGGCAGCACCAGCTTTCTGGTGCTTCAGGAAAGGCAAAGGAAGGAGCAAGAGTATAACTTCCTTGTACTTCCTACTGAGAATTTACACACTACTTACTACAGTTAGGCAGCAACCTCAGCTGTGACTACAGATGTCCCTACCAAGCTGGTAAAAAAAAATAAACTATGCTGTACAGCACAGGGACTTACTGGGAAGGTGATTCAATAATAATTTTGAACATGATTAATTCATAATATCCTAAAATTTAATGTAAGAGTTTATGATTTAAACATGGTACAAGTCAAGACTACCACATGGTACTTTTTTGTCCACTGTGTGGTTTCTTGCACCATCTCCTTCATTGCCTGGTCATGGTCTCCATCCAAGACAAGTTAACAAATCAGCCAGCTTTAATTCAGTGGAGTTTCTATTGTCTAATAAATTATATTGTCTACTACGTATACTTTATTTCAATTAGGCTCCCAAGGGCTGAAAAAAGACACATAAAATAAGCTGTTGTACCTTTTCCATGTTTAAAGACATTAAAAATTTTAGCGTACTGTTGATGCAGAATCAGAACTGCTGATGCAGAATCTGCTTGAGCTAAGCAATTTCAGGAAAAATGAGAATACTTAAATGAGCTTAAGGTAGTATTAATGATTTCAAGATGTGACTGGAGCATCGAAATTAGAATGATCTCAAACATACAAGCAGAGAAATTTGCTGCTTCTGATCCTTGTTTTGTTTAAATACTGTTTGACAGAAATTGTCCAGTGAACCTCTGTGAGACAGGAATACTGGGGCGATTCGTTAATGCTTATGAAGTTCTTTGAAAGCACGGGGACAAGCTTTCTAGTCCATGCAAGATGCACATTGAACAGAATCTGAACAGTGAGACAACAACACTTGACAGGGTTTTGGCATTCCCAGGAGCACACAGCTGAGCCAGCTAAATTCCTGTCCCCCAAGCACCCTCTCTGGGCAAGTATGATCCAGACATACATACACAAAACCAGCATGGAAACTTGTTGGAACGGCAGAGATTCTTTTTTGGGGGTAAATCCTTCACTGGTCATCTCCACTAGCTTTTGACGACTCAACTGGTAACATTAACATTAAAAAATCCCTTCAAGTCACAGGCAATCTGCTATGGAAGTGTACCATAACAAGGACAGAAACTGGTCCTCAGCATCTACATTCTGAAAACAAAATCGGGGCCCCTTAATTCTAATCTTCATATTTCCCTCCTGGTCTCAGATTCATGTGTGCTACTTCTGTGCATTGCTTTACTCTTCTCACAGGAGTATTAGAAGAGTTCATGTTGGTAATATGCCCAAAATACAAATTGTTTCATTTTGAAAAAAATGAAACACTATATTTCAGTTTTAGCAACTTTAATTGTATTATGCTGTTTCAGGAGGGATGCTTACAGAGATGCAGTGATACCTAAAATGGTCAGAAAAAGTTCAACCATCCAGAAATGTGCAAAAGAAAAATAATAAGGAACTGGATTAATTTGTACTCTGGTACTTTATTGTTTGTTTCATCAAGGGAATAGTATGGCCATGTACTGTGCAGCTCAGGTACAGTCTGTTAATGTGTTCACTGCCAAAGTTTTTTGGGTAAAAAAAAAGAAACATTTTATGCAAGCTTTGGTGTCGTAAGCCTTCTTCTGAGCGTGGTTTGGTTATACAGTACTTAATAACATGTGGTTTTAATGTAGCTAGTATTTTAACTGAAAATAAATCACTCCTTTGTTGGACCTCTGTCCTCGTTTTTCTAGAATGACATGTGGTTTAAATGTCTAAAAGGAAAAGTGATATAAATTCCATCACATAAGGTCTCTGGTATAGTACCAACAGGGTTGTAAATTATCTCCAATATTTGAATTATCATGAAAACATGCCAAGGAGAAAGAGAAGTTCTCCAAAACTGTCCACAAACTTGTTCCTAAACAGCCCGATGCTCTAAAGGCCTCCTGTTTGTGGATGATCTAATATGCTTTAAAATCAACAATTACCAAATTTATTGGAATATAAAATTCACATTTGAAGTCCTACTTTGTATTTTATAACCATGGAAACATTTTAAAGCTGTTGGGCATTACTATACTTCAGTATGCCCAAAATAAATCCATGAGGAAAATCTCTTATCAAGTTAAGCATCTGAAACTGTGTAAAGTCAAAATATTATTTCCAGTTCTGTTTTTCATTTTACCAAGATATTACCATAGGAGAATAATTATGACACAGAAATGAGGTCCAAACCTGACAGAGGAAATGTAGTAGGGTGAGCATATAGAAAGAAGACATATAGAAACACTCAAACTCAGAATATTAATGACCAATTGAATTATTAATTCAGAGGAGCTACATCCCTTCCAAATAAAAGAAATCACTGACGACAAAAGAAGTTATAATATTTTTATAACAAATTTGTAAGGCTACACCATCTGAGCATCTGCCTCTGTGTCCTGCTTGCAATATCTTCAAAATCTACTGTGCAATTACAAAAAATTTTTCCAAAGAAAAAGAATTCAAGATCTTTAGGGACTAGACATTTATACAAATAACAGTTGAAAAAGGATGAGAAAATAAATTTGTGACATGACTGGGAGAAAAGCCGAAACATAAGCTAACATCAAAACACCAGAAAAGAGATAGCTGTAGGAAATCTTGCAGCTCCTAACACACAGAAGTCATGGGCAAGATCCTAATCCATAGGGAAACAAACCTTTCACATGGCCATTGCTCGTGATCATTCAGCAAAGCCAAATCTGGGACTGGTTGTGCAAAGTCGTTTAAGTGCACCTAGACAATTCTTGTCTACAGGCCCCTCTGTGCACCTTGCAGTAGTCTAACTAATGAAGATGACTCACATGAATCTCAAATTAGTAGGAGGAGTTTGTCAGAATGGGGGTAATATAAATAAATAAATAAATGAATGAATGAATAAATAAATAAATAAATAAATAAATCTTTCTAAGGGGATAACAGTAAAGTCCCTCACATACGAATTCAATTTTGCTCTTTATCTAGAACAGGAATCAGTCAGATCAGGACAGACCCTGATTATTTTAAAATGAAGACAGAGTATGAAAAGTGGTAAGACTTACCTGGTACCTACCTCTATGCTGATTAATCAACCCACAGATTTTTCAGCTTGGATCCTGACCAAAACACGCTAAACTCTTTTGAGGTGAGCAGAGTCCCTCTGATAAGAACCTGTGGGAACTCCAAAGCTGCAAGGTGTTGGAGGGTTGACAAGCACTGTGCAATGCTACGAATGCATTTTTTTAAAAATCTGGTTTTGTTTAGATCTTTGGAACTGTCTAGTGGAAAAATAAGGGGCTTGAAAGCATTACTGGTTTCTTACTAAAATTCCCACTTTATTTCACTCCCTAACTAAAGTATTAAATAAGGAAGCTAGCAGGCTCAAGCTGGAATACGGTCCATAACCTGGTGAAAAGACCATTAAGTTCCAAGACCTGTTAAAAGCTGGCTGAAATGAGGCCTTATTTGCTTATAGTTATACAGCGGGAAGAACTAATTCTGAAGATATTTATGCCCAGCTGTAATTTGGAATTATGGCAACTCAGTGAGACTTTATCCTCTCAACTCCAGGTAAACGGGTTTTTACATCCCAGAACCTTGTGGGGGATGAAAAGAAAAAAAAAAAAAAAAGGAGGGGAAAAAACCAACCAACCAACCAACCAACTAACAAACAAACAAACAACAAACAAACAAACCCCACAAAAACTCCCATGGCATAGAAATTGAGCAAGAAGTTTACCTCAAATCAGCTCTCTGGGACGGTATTAGCTGTCAGAATGGGTTGGTACAAAGCTCAGTATGCATTTAAGCACAGTATGTTGGTTAACATGTTGACTGTACCCCCTGTGAATTAGCACCAGGACTGCAAAGACAGTCAGAGGTTTGATAAGACAACTACATCTTGGGGTGTATAACTGAAGACAAAAATGGTTGTATGGGAGTGAACAGAAATACACAGAGCTGAGGAGAGTAAAGAGTTACAGTTGTTTGGTTAGGTCTTTCTGAATTGCCCTGCTGACAATTCTGGCTTCCAGGGGAGATCACTGAAGAGAAAGCACAAGCAAAATATAAAAACATCTTAATTTTTTGCTAAGATTCTATGTGCAACAGGGAAGACTTTCACCTATGAAGTGAAGTGAATGCTGGTACATTACTGCAGAATCTTCCCGAGATAGCACTGAAGTCAATAGGAAATTTTGGAAACAGAAATAATCTCACAATAGCACCAGACTGACTTGGAACCAATCTCATTTTATGCTTTATTTCCAACAGTACAGCACCAAAAACACTGAGCTTCAGGGAAAAAACATCCATCAACTTCAACTCTGCTGGCTAATCGTTGAATAATATATCACACAGAGAGAAGTTTATTACTGCAAAGTAGAAGTTTATCTTTAAAACAATGACACAAACTCATCAAGGGTGTAAACACCATCTCTAAAGTGACATTCAATACTCTTGAATTTACAGCAATTTTGGGGCTCTACAGGGAGATCTAACCCAGATTCTCTCATGAAAAAGTAAACAGCTTGCCAAAAGAATAGATAAATCTCCTGCAAGAGTTTCTATTTAGTTCATCTTGTATTTCTTGGTTTGCTATATATCTCAGTAAGAATAAAAGTACCTTTCTCAGTCTCAATTCACGGAGTAGACTTTGTTTGCTTTCAAAGAGCAAAGTGTGTGACATGACCTTGCTGTGTATTTATGCACACACTTCGCAGTTTATTATTTTATTATAAATGAAATATTCTGCTGAACAGATCAGAGACATTTACTACTTTGAAAAAATTACATATCAGCTGGTTAACTTATTCATTTGAAGAAAAAGTTCCCTTGAGATCTTTCTGTAGATGCACAGAGGTTCTTACGCTAAAGAGAAAGCTTTTCTAAAGTCACATTGATGTAAAAAAGCAGACCTCGTATAGACAGACATAATCCAAAAAACTTCTCCCTATTTCTCTGTAGGTTTCCCTTGTGGCACCTTGATTACGCCAGAATACCTATATACACTTAGTTGTCCTTAAACATGAAGTGTAACAGGCTGTTTAAAGTTAGCCATCCACCTGAGCACTTTACTGAGTTGTCCTGACAATGAATCAGAATTTATTTCTACTTCTGTGCTTCTTTCCCACTGCTATACCCTTTTGCTAACTTGTAGTGATAAGACAAAAGGCAAAAGGTCTTAATTTGTAGTTAATTTAGCAGAAAGAAGTTTAATTCAGAGCGCAACACCATTTGGTTTATATGGCATACACTACTCACAACATGATAATGTCCCATTATATTTGACCTACATCAATGTATGTTCCAAAGAACTGATCATGTCTAACAACAAAGCACATAAATAGCTGTAGCCTCTAGTGATAGATATATGGTGAAAGCAACAGTTTGAAAGATGCAGAGATATTAGTCTCTTGGGTTGGAAAGGATGTCAGCGCAGACATTTAGCCTGACAGAGCCATAAAATGAAGACTTGCTGCTTCGTGACAAGGGTTGGCCAATTCTTTCACTATTTATTTTTATTGCTGCTTTCTGGATTCAAACGCAACAGCAATCTTAGTCTAAACCCTCCTCTATTGGCATCTAACAGAGCCAGGCAGTGTGAGGTTTCTTTGTTGTTTTCTCTTTTTTTGGATCTTTTTGTGGGTTTTTTTTCCTTTTTTTTTTTTTTTTTTTCCCACAGTTTGCAATCACACAGTAATTCAGATAGCTAAGCTCTAAGATAAAATAAGGAATGCTGTACTGGATTCTCTCTTGGAACACTATTTCTCTCAGTTTTCTGACAGTCACATTTGGAGAGATACAGTCTGACTAGAACTGAATCAAATACTTGAAAAGAAACTAAAGCTACAGCTTTCTGATTTTTTATGTATCAAAGGCTACACTAGACTTTCTGAGCAGAACAGAGCAGAGGTTTGCTAATAGCTTAGAGAAGTCTAATATGAGCCAGCTTACTAATTCTTTTACTGAAAATCTGAGAAGGCTTGCAACTGTTGGTGGTTTCTAATCTTCAGTGCAGTATTGTTGTTTTAGCACTTTCTACTTCACTTCTTTTAAGAAGTTCCTTTTTATATTGTCTGAAACTTAAATGGAAAATACATGAGCAGAAATGAAAACTCCACAAAACAAAACAAAAAGATTACTTTCTTACAATTGCAGTAGTGCATATTTGATTCTAACAAAGTACATTTTTTGTTCCTAAGAATGTTCTTTTATGCCTCACTTCTGTGCAGTCTGGCTTCAGTAAATTGTGCTCAGTGAAATATTATGAAGAAAAATTGAGTATTTTAAAAAGAGATAAATTCCACCTCTACAAAACTGTGGATACTATTTCAGTGTTACTTGTACTGTGTTCCAAGTACCACTAGAGACACTTAAAAGAGCAAAGGATATTCCACAGAAAAGGTTCCAAATATACTTAAAACTCTATTCACCTCCATTAAATACTTATTAGAAAGTATAATCAGAAGCCAATTCCACTTGCTTTCAGAGATAACATAAATTTTAACTTTATTCACTGAGATGTTGAATATTTTGTTTCTCAACACTTTTACTACAGTGGCTTGATATATATGTAACAGCTTGACACATAATTTAAATGAAGACTCAAAACCAAGATAATGTTGGACATGACAAGTGTTTCTCTCAGGATTGCCAGCATCTCAGTCTGGAAACTTACAGTCGTCCTACATACTAAACACAGTGTCTACAGTGAGAAAATAAGCCTGAAAAAGGAGGAGAGAGCTCCTAGATAAAAGCCTTTTAAGGTCAAAATCTGCCCTATAATCAGTTTTCCCCCATAAGGTTTATTTTTTTAAAAAAAGAAAAAAACAAACAAAACAACAAAACAAACAAACAACAAAAAAAAAAACCACCAAAGCTAGTACCACTTCTCAATATATTCTCTTTTCATTACATTTTTTTCCAAAATAATGAAAAAAACTGCATCACTCTTTTTTTTTTCCTCATAAAGTATGAGGAAAAAAAAAAGAAAATGGAGAGGAGGAAAGGAGAGAAGACATGAAGACATGTTCAACCTGCAGACTGTGAAAGGTCTCAGTGTGTTCAGGATTATGTTTTAGAATGACACCTTGGTCCAGTCCAACCGTCACTCATTTCAGCTAGAAAAAGAACCAAACCTACTCATTTCATTTTTCTCTCTCTAAATGAAACAGCCTGGGAGGATATTCTGCCTCCCAAAGACAACCCATAAGGCTGCCTTCCAGTCAGCAAGTGCACTGGCCAAGACAATGTCCCTGCCCACACACTGAGCTACGGGACATGCTCAGGTACTGTGAGCAAATGTCAAGCTTGCACCTGGCTGGCTCACAGGGAAACCTGAGCTGGATGGCAGACTCCATGGGAATACTGGATAAGGTGTCCACTCAGAAGCCATGTCCAGAATTTACAACCCAGTTCTTTAGCTAAAAGGCGATGGTAATGTTTCCCCAAATTATGCTTGGGTTCATGAATTACGGGACCAGTTAATTTGTGAGCTCAAAACAACTACTGACCAGCAATGCCCCCTTTCTCTTCACAAAGGGAAAATCAGATCAGCATGTTTGTCCAAGGACAGTAAGGCACCTTAAGTCATATAATTTCAATGTATTTAAACATTTTCTTAATCCATTCATCAAATCATTGTACCAGTAATTCAAATGAATTAAACTTCTCACTTTTCTGAAAGCCCTAATTTAAAGAAACAAATGTTGCGCATTTTTTTCTTTAAGGAAAACAAACAGCAAAATATTTATTTTATGAGAAATCTCACTAATATTTTGATGTGTTTCAGTTCTTTATGTGAATTGCGATAATGTAGATAGTACCTTTCATTATGTCTATGATAGCCCATAAAAGTACAGCATTTTTAAACAGTGAGGCTATTCAATATAATTAAATTCACTATAAATGAATTAAGCTACACATGAGCTCTCTGGGTTTTCCAATGCAGAAAGAGGATCTACATCATTATAGAATAACAGTGACACTACTCTGTATGATGGTTTTCCTTAGTGTACTCCCAAAGCGGTAAGTCATTGTTGGGGCCACCTCTGCAAATACTGCATACATGCTTTGCGTGTCAGCCAGGCTAAATTCCAACCCCCTCATAAATTAAATATCACTGTGCAAAGCTCCTACATTGTCATTTTCAGTAAGGACCACTCAGAGATTTGTGCCAAGCCCAGTTTAGCAGTTGTTCGTAAACCCATGTTGCTGCTTCATGATGGTAGTGAAGTACAGAAACGTGATGCAAGTCAGCAGCTGAAATTTTATAATGATCAACAATTTTTATCAAACCTCCAGCCATTAGAGAAGTCTTATTTTAGTGAAGCACTGGTAGAGAAGCCACAAAATCCAAGCACCTCAACTGGGATGTTTCAAGAACTCTGTGTTAGGGTAGAAGTATGCTGGCAGGACTGTACATATGAATTTGTTTGTCCAGTAATCACAATGTCAGAATACCAAATATTATTACTGAACCACTTGCTTAATACATTCAGAATATTTATTGTCCAGTGCCCCAGTCTTGGGCCTGGTACATTCACTTAAAAACAAACTGAGAATTGAAACAAGTATTCTTAATGTTATTTAAGATACAAGAGTAGAAACAGAAGAAAAAAACAAGAAAAAAGGTATTTTTGAGTGGATTATTCTAAAAACCTTACAGACCACTTTCAGGTTAGTTAAACAAACAGGAGCTGCCCTTAGCTAACTCTAAGAGGGACATCTCCATGGGACATACAGGCTTTTTAGTTCAGGTGAAACATTCCCAGTAGCCACAGACACCCAAAATTCAGTCACAGGACTGCACATGCTCTTCTGCTTCCTCCTGAAAAACTGCCTAAATCTTGGCAAACATTCATATAAAGAGCTTAAATGCATAAAGTTCAAACTACACCAGTTGAACTGCAGTGCCGCTCGTTCCCATTCACCCTTCAACATCGGAAAAATTGCAGACTGAACTACTGCTGGCCATGAGTCACTGTGCACTTGACAGTTCATTAGTGAGAAACACTTTGGTCCCTCCACTAGATACTCTTGTTGCAGATATTGCTCACATTGAACACTATGCAGTCAGCTAGAACACTTTCTACACTTGGGACTGAAAGATGCTGAGATGGGAGATGAAAAGCTGTCCCACAGGAATGGAGTTTCTCTAAGTTTCTGGTATCTAAAAAACTTCATTAGACCCATAGAAAATCCTCCACTAACCTAGTTATGACTAAAGCTTGTTACCATGTCAAAAAAAAAAGGTACAGTTTCATTGCAAAATCCTTCAATCTCACTCACCTCCACCTAGCATCATATTTTCATGTATCAAAGTTAATACATGCTATTTACTGTCACAGAAAACTAAATTATAAGCCTAAAATTATGTGAAAACTATTACAAAAATACAAGTTCACATTTTCAAAGTTCATCGGAAAAAAAACCTGTTCGGAAGGGGAGAATAAGCAGCATAGCCATTTAACATAGGTGAAACTGATAGGAGTCTGAAGAAATTAGTTGAAGCATTCTCTCTTTTTTTTTTTGTACAAACAATGCAAAATTTTCATGACAATAGAAAATTCCTACAGTGATATAAGCAAATGTTACAGTTACTCTGAACAGTTAACACAGAAAAAAAGGGGAAAAACTCCCAAGACCTCTTCATATGGAATGTACAAATGCTCAATGAAAAAGACAAAACTACTTGTTTCAAGTAGTCTTATCTATAGCAATTTGTGACAGATAGACAGCCTTACTTTTGTAAAATAAAGGAGTAGATCTTCACTTAGCAGTGCCTTTCCCCTGCCTACTGGGGAAGACAATTTGGCTGACGTTTTGTGCATTTAGTTTCAATACAAGCACAGCCTTTTGGAGTAATCTATACTATGTTCCAGATCATGTAAAATCCCCACTAAATGTAAAACTGTAGCTACTGGCCCTACGGAAAATGCATTGATGGGCAACACTTCCTACTCATAATGGCCAACTGCATCATTTGGGGGTTTTTTGTAGACATGATACTTCTGCCTGGTTGGTCCTATTTTCAAGACTAAGGAATGACAAGTTGTAGTTTTTGCATGCACTAATGAAGAGTATCAAAAGCTCCATTCTATAAGTTACAAAGCATTCCTTTTGCGACATTCAGAGCTCTCCAGTCCCATCATCACCAGTTGTAGTGGTAGGAATAAGGCCGAGTGCTAAAGGATTCTTCCCTGAGTTTGTATTAGTCATAGGAATAGATCCTCCCTGGCATGCATTGGGACAGTCCAGTAAGAGCAGCTAGGCTCTGTTCTCAGGCTGAACAGTCTTAAGCCCCTAAAAGGAGGGTTTCTGTGCATGCTGTCTGCTGGTAACAGTCCTTGGCCCATCTTCTACCTGAGCCAGATAGACACAGTCCTCGGGAAAGCTCTACCTGGTCAGCTCTCAAACTGCAATAGGGAGCTTACATGTGTGGGTGCTCATACTGTGTCCTTGCACTGCTTAATTAATTTGTTAGACATAGTGCCTGTGTTTTTATGTGCAGTTTAAAAGCAACCATATTGCTTTTCCACTTCTTGTATGTCTTGTTTCCTTGGCTATGCTGGTCCAGATTTCAACTGTGAAGCATTTGTGTGTGCATGTAGTTGATCCCCATCACAGGTGATATTTTAACAGTCTCCCTAACACAAATAGTATTTCTCAGCTGTCAACATACATTTATTTTTTTAGATTCATAATCTTGTTGCACAGTGAACGTCTGTGTTGAGCAAGTGGCAAAACTCCAGAACTTCAGAGTTAAGATTTTTTTTGGAAAAGTATCCAAAAATGTGGATGTTCATCTACAGTGTACACAGATTATTTGAGACCTTAGAAACTGCAAAAGCAAGCTAGAAATTTTGTAAGATTTTAACTTCTTATAGCATTTCCAACCTTAGCAATGGATTCCAGGATTGCCTGGAAGTGGAGTTCAAAAAAAAATTGCTAAACTAATGTCTAAATTAAAAAACACCATCTTCTGATAGTGATTATTTTGATGCTTATTTTGTCAAAGGTGAGTGTTTCAGAACTGAGGGGCAGGTTCACAGCTCATTTATTTTCAGGTTTGTTTAAACTGTTTTGATCTCTGAGATAGCCATCAGGAACTAGATCAGAAGTGCAAGGGGAAAAAATGGTTTAAATGTTACCAGTTTATTGTGATCTTTTAAGATCTGGGATCTAAAAATTGTTTCCTTTGCAATACTGAAGTATTACCTGGGCTGAGCACTCTGTGAATGAAATTTGAATTAGAGGGGAAAGCAAGCACACATAAAGCAAACAATCCCTTTTAGGTGTTTAAGTGATCAAAACCAAATAGATGAAAAATGTTGAGAACAGGTGAGAAACAGAAGAAAGAATCAATCTAAATTTGGCTTTCTAGGGAAAAAAAAAGAAACAGAAAAAGCAGACATCAGTCTGATGCCTGTTCAAACTTCCTCATGGATATAAAAACAAACCATGATTCTGTATATATAAACAAGAAATAATGGACTCAAAATTATTCCAAAAGGTTGTCAACATAAACTGTCCAGGTCTTTAGATTTCTTTTGAATAGACTGAACCAAACAAAGAGCTTGTCACCATATTTTCAACTAATTAAAATGGAACCTGGAAATATTTAATTTTTAGAGAAGATTTTTGTGAGATGAATAAGGATTTTTACCTCAAAAGAAGAAAGGAGGAGATGGACACGGATTTAAGACTGCCTTTTCTGAACAATATTGATGAATATCAGGCACAGATTTAAAGATATGGGACCTATACCAGGAATAATCTCTTTTCTCCCTTCAGAACTTACACACGCAAACGTGTGTTTCTTTCCCTTTTTCCTGCGTTAGCAACCTCAAATCTGCTTCAAAACCAATGCTTTAATGGGGAGTTAGGGTTGGTGTCCATTTTTTTAGGGGGACAGATGAACACTTCCAATAGGATCTGTTTTCATTCCAACATGGAATGAAAGCAAATTCTGAAACCTTGGAAGTTGTTCTGAAATGAAATCATCACTCTTTGGTTAACTCTACTAAAACAGCCCTCTGCTTTTTCATCAAGCATCACCTGTAACAACAAATTTCACCACTCAAAAGTAACTGGTTCAAAAGGGGTCTTAATCTGAGGTCTTTCAGAATGTTTGATGAGACTATCAGAAGTAGCTCTAGTCATGCTAAAACTGAAACAGCATCTAGGCCAACAAATCATCTTTCTCTTCTCTAAAACTTGTTTTTACAGCTTGAAATACTTCTGATGATTGCAGCCATGGGTAGGAATAAAGATATTGGTCACTTCAAAATTTAAGACTGCTTTGACTGAATAACAAATAGTATGAAAATGTAGAATTAAAAGAACACCAGCCTCTTGCTGATATTGACCAAGTATATTACTGGCAAATATGTGTCTATTACCATGCAAAGGACAAATATTTAAACATTAGGGTGATGTTTGTTTTAATTTAATTGTAAGATTAAAAATATTTAATTGAGGAGAACACAATGAGTATTTGCTATTAACAATGCACTGCCTATGGTGTCTAATTCAAATTGTACAATTGTACTGACACGCTATCCATTAATAATAAACAGCAAAGGAGCACTTCTCCAAATTGCAGTTGTTGACTGCAGAAAAATTTGACAGCATCACTGAGGACACATTTAGTAGAGCAATTCACATCTGTATGAAAAAAAAATTCTTGCAGATTATATTTTCAATATAGTATAAAAAACAATAGAGAAAAACTCTCAAAACTAATTTCCATAAAGGTGTATAATGCTCTAATGTATAAAAAGAACAAATACAAAGTGTACAATAATTCTCTCTGTCATTCATGAGTGTAATAAAAGCTTTGGCTCAGGTAGCTTCATTATGTTATCCTTGTTCACCAAAGTAAATAGATCCATCAGGTAATACAATGGTTTACTATGAAAGGGTTGAAGAATGAGGGTACTATTTCATCTAGGCAGAAGATGAGACAGAATGTCTCTTTGAAGCAGTCTTGATGCTTCAGAGGTTTTCTGGAGCTAATGGAGAGAGATGATGTGGAAAATTGCCTCCTACAGGTTGAATTGGTGTGGTCCCTGGGGTTTTCTTCCCCCTAGCCCCCACCTCCATACCCTGGCCCTCTCTTTAGACAGAGAGAAAGGGAAAGTAAATCTTTATGATCACTGCTATTATTACATTTTAGAAAGAAGATCATTGTGTTGGGAATCACCTTACACTTCAGTAAGGAAATGCATTCTCTAGCACCATGCTACTCTAAAAGTGAAATGATTTAGCAATGGATATTTTGTACATTTGCATGTCACACAATTTCTCTAAACAGAGATCAGAAGTAAAAGAGTGGATGATAGAAATATAGGAATGGCCTGTGAGGGCTCTATGCATTACAAAGCTTTTTTTTCTCCTTTTTTTAATTCAAACCACCCCATCACCACCCCCCTCTGAAGACTGTAGTTTGGAAATGTAAGACTTAATTTAACCATCTCTAACTCAAAATGCCCAAGTGCAGTAGGCATGAAACCTTGCAAGATAACAACCTTAAGAGATCCTCTGAGCTTGCCAGTAATACGGTACTTCAGAACAAGGACCTAACCATTCAGTTTCCTTAAGAGTGACTTATTATAGTATAATCGGGTGGGGGTATCATAATTTTGATGAAGGCTCAAGATTAATTTATCTTTACATGGCATATTGTTATAGAAATAACAGGGTGGATTTCAACCTACTTGTTTTAGAAAACTCTTCAAGTCCAACACTCCTAGTCTTCAATACACAGACATTTCCAAAAACAATTTTAGGGTCTATTATTTTTTATTATGGTCAAGAGAAACTTTGATTTCCTCACCTTTGCAATTGCCTCGGTAGGCTATTTCCAGTTGAGGGTCTTTGCATTTTGCCCGCTGAAATTCACACCGGGACAGAAAAGTTCTTCCATCAGATGCACAGAGTGATTTCTGAGGGGAACCTGTGCAGTCCAGGCTGCATTCTCTGTCTTTATCTTGGTCCACTCTCAAAAACTAGGAAAAAAAAAAAAAATTATGCTGTAGGAATATTATTCCCATGTGAAAACTGTTCACTGATTTCCTTCCCCATGGAAGACACATATATTACCCAAAACTGAAAAGAAAGCTCTGCCTTTTTAGTCTATGCAAATACTAATTGAATTATCAGATCTGGGGTTGTTCAGCTGCCACTTAGAAATGGCAGTGACTGCAATATTTCCATAACATACATGAAATGCAGTATCACAATTAAGAAGA
The DNA here is from genome assembly GCA_013399855.1 of Oxyruncus cristatus. Taxonomy (NCBI): domain Eukaryota; kingdom Metazoa; phylum Chordata; class Aves; order Passeriformes; family Cotingidae; genus Oxyruncus; species Oxyruncus cristatus. The sequence goes on from VXAY01004360.1 coordinate 70,728, forward strand.
CTCTGAATTTCCTTCAATCATTATTAAGTTCAAAACAACAAAAAAATGGTGATGGTAGAAACATTCTTCACAACAAAAATGATACAGCAATGGACACTTGTCTAATTTGTTAAATATGTATTAACTATTCTGCAATAAAAAGCTGAAAAGTCTGTTCTAAGACTCAAATAAAATTTTTAACATAAATATTCTCATTGTAAATTTCCATGCTTCTCTTTCTACTTCTGCCTCAAAGTCACACTGAACCCAGCCTAACTGTTCGTTTCTCCACCCCCAGGACTGCAGGTGAGGCTTGTGAGTTTGGCATCATCCTTGGCACTGGGAAAAGCAGGAGTTCCTCACCCTGAAACATGCTGCCAGAAGAACTGATGCCACTATGTGCCAGCCAAACACAAAGACAGACAAAAGCAAAGATAGTACTTTATCTTCTGAGCTCTTGAAAAGCAGAGATTAGGAAAATGAACTCAAGCAAGTCCTCAGATGAATTTCTCAATCCTTTTGCTTTTTCTGAACATGCACAAAATTAAGCTAGTCATATAGCTACCAGGAGGCAATCATTCTCCTGAGCATTAAAAGGTGCCCGAGAAAAGGTCTGCATCCAGCTGAAGCACTATTTTCATTGGTGCTACTTCATCATCATAAACCTCAGATGCAGAAAATTTTGAACTTCAGATAAAAAACTAAGACAAGCAGGAGGAAAATTTCAAGAATAAAAAAAAAGAGGACGAAGAGCAGAAACTGAGCTAATTTTTTTTTTTAAATTGCTATGTATAGTTTCCCTGCATATTGTTTCACACAAAAAAATGTATAGTAAGAGTTATAAATCTTCATAATCTTCATACTTAAGCCGTGGTCTATTTGCATTTCCTATCACTTAACATGAGGAAATACAGATGTATTTCTGGAGAGCACGCCCGAAAATGGAGAGATTATCTCAAAGGTATCACTTTAAAATAATAGTCATACAGTTGGATTTTTACCAGAATTTTTATATTTTAGTGGAACACTAAGATAAAAAGGGAAGCTTCTGGGCAATTTTTCATTTTTAAGAATAATTAGCTTCAGAAGCAAATTACACACACATTACACATAAAACCCAAATCTTTCTTCATAGAATTTAGCTACAGAGTTCCAGAAGTGAAGGACAGATGCTTCTTTTCCCCATATTTTGATGTTATTTTGCAGATGCTTCTGGTTGACAGAAATTAATAAATAGCTGAGCCACGCAGGAAGGGAGAAAAACTAAAGTCATCTCTCTTTATCCACAAAATGAACAACAGTAAAGACAGGCACCCATGACTCTGAACAACCTAAAAATCCTGTTGGTCTCCAGGGCCTGCGTGGGTGCCCTTATGTGCTACAGTGGGAGCCCTGATGAGATCCTCCAAGCCTCCCCTTCTTGCCTGGGAGGCATTTGCAGGACTGGGAAGTTTAGGCCTAGCTAGGACTACAAAAAGGACTTGTCAATGAAAAATGGACCACATGGGGCCCCTGGCAGAAAAACTGGATCTAGTCCTCTGCTTTGCCTTGGACTTCTCAAGTGGATTTGGTGATGGCAAGTTGTGATCTTCCTCTTTGTATTTTGTGAAGTCAAGATCCGAGTAGAGCCTTTCTGTATGTATTCGACTACCCCTCTGTAACGGCTAGGCACTTTGCCACCCTTAATTTATCCTCAGCAACACCCCTGTTGAGCAGAGAATTATTTTTCAAAAGCACAGGAAGGCTTTGTGACCCACAGAAAATGATGTAGTAGATCAGGGAACTGAACTCAGGCAAAAAAAATAAAAAATCACACACAGCAACAATCTAGCCTCTGTAGCGTTTTTCTCCCAGAGTTTCCTCATCTGTTCTGTTTTGAGCTGCTGCAGGAGTTAAGATGGGTATGCCTGATCGTGGTGGACAAACCACAGTAACACAGTGGACAGAAAATCCCCTTAATCGTCTGAGGAACAAAGTCCACTCCCTTGAGAGCATGATAGTTCACAGATAAAGCTATATTTTAAAGGGCATTCATCCAAAGAGTTTTATTTAAGTATTTTATTATTTCAAAGCCTGAGAAGAGATTAGGGCAAATTATGGGTTCAAGAATATTCAAGCAACCTGGAAAAACAGAGGATGAACACATACCCAGGAGACACAACCACTTGAATAACTTGCTGGTTAGCCAAACCTCACTGGAGAATTTGGGTTATACATTTAAACAATTTCCATGAACCTAGTGTAACTGAGGGATTTAAGAGAGGGAAGGACAAAAAGGCAAACAACTGTGAGGAAAGCTAACAAGCAAGAGAGACTAGGAAACGTACTCAGAAAAAAACAGATGGAAGGTTAAAGATTGACATTTGGAAAATGCTTAATTGAAATCTTTACTACAGCAGTATAAGATGATACAAGTGCAGATCAATATTGCTTGCTCACATAGCCAAAGGAATCAACAAATACATCAAAACTGATGCTGAAACAAGCAAGGGCTATGGAACTTCTATTTGCTATTTGTTTAAACAGGAACAAGCAGTCAGTGACACAAAAACTGGGATCATACTGATGCACATCTTAGAGCTGTAGTTTCCGGTGAAAATATTCCCTTAGATCAAAATATGGCAGTTTAGAGAGAATGATGGTTTGGTACAGACCAGAAAGTGATTCATCTTCAATACTGGCTTACCTATTTTTGTCTTTGAATTCGTTTAACAAATCTGTTATGGTACAAACATGTGATTCACTGAAAAAAAAAGGTTAAAGAAGCATTTCTGTTGAATGCTGATAGCAACTGAAGTTTGGCCGACAATAGCTGACCAACCTGAGGTGGAACTGTTTTGAATGAGAAGCTCAAACTGGACAATTATGGTTAAATCCTATTAAAAAGCAAACCACTGTTTTGCCCTAATAACCCAGAAACCAGCCTAGTCCTGTTTCAAAAAATTGGTTTCAACTACAATTCATGCCACAGATCAACAGGAACAACTCCTCAACTCTAGTTGCTTTAACTTATCAACTGCTTTACATTTTAATAACATTTATTTTAGACTTTCCAAAGCACTATACTTGACAACACACAACTTCCAAAGCTACTTGGCAGTGCTTTAAATTCTCAAGTAGTATTTCTGAGAAGAATGAAAATGGGACCATATCAGAAAATTTTTTTGATTATTTAGTTTACCTCATTAATAAAACCAAAGTAATTAGATAGGTGTACCCACTTGACAGGTAAAAACATTGATGAAATATTATTTACTTTCATATGTTTTAGGCATCATGCAATCTCAGTATTTTCCTTCAGTTTCATTCCCCAAAGATTCATAATACTGTTTGAAATGTGCCTCCCTTTGTCACTAATGGTCCCAGTGATCTTTCATATCTCTGTTACTGAAGTTCAGAATATGAAGTAGTGGATACCTGAAACCCTGCTTAAACTGAGGGAAAATACTTATGCTGCATTTTTCACTGTTTTCTTCTTGGTTTATCTTTCAGCTTTGTTCTTATCACTGGTCCCACATCTGGGCTGTAGACAGTCAGGATGCTTATTTCTTCAACCACAAGCAATGTGTTGCAATCAATGAGAAAGTTTTTCCAGTACCTCAACAGCAGACATTTGATGGTTTTCTTACTGTGATATTAAATTATTTACCAAGATAATATGTATATATAGCTTTATTCACTGCTACGACATAACACATATCTCCTCTTTACCTTAAACTATCCACTCTTACACAGGGATTCAGTGCCATTCCCTCTGCTCCACATCCTGTGACTACATCATTGCTAGGGAAGAAAAGGTCTTCAGATAAACCTGAGACACATGCACATTTGTGCATTTATAATGCACAAATCTGTGAACCCATACTCCGTAGTGCAGAGAAACTCTTCTTCCACCTAAGCAGATCACAGAGTGTACTGTGAGAAAAAAGGTGCTTGGCTAGATCCAAAAACTGGATACATCTACGAGTTAAACTGCCAGTCAAAGAAAGCAGAAGAGTCAAGACCAGTGTTACAGTCCAGTCATGGGAGCGTTGACATCTCTCTCAATTGGAAGAAAAGCTGGTGACAGATGCACTTAGGTTGAGGGGCTAGAGATTAGTTATTGAATCTGACTCAAAGTCTTTAAAGCAGTAATGTTATATTCTACATCTCCCGCTATAACGTACACCTGTGGATTGTCTTTGGTCAGAGCCTACTGTCTGATTAATCTGAGCAAGGCAGGGCAGTGTTCCCCAACTTCTTCTTTTTTTTTTTTTTTTTTTTATTCAGTAGAGTTTGTCTCTAGTTCTTGTAGTCCTGTAGAGATATCCTTAATACAAACAGGCTGCACACAAAGCATAACCCATAACTATGCTAAACTTATTTTTACTTTGCCTTTTCGGTGGGACCAGTTTGAAGTCTGTACACTAGGAAGAAGATGGGCCTTCAGGTTCACGGATTTGGATAATTCCTCAGAGGTTTTCAACCTTTCTTCAATTTATAGACTCCTTCAATTTCCACTGGACCTATGTAACCTCTACTGACACTAGGTATTTAAGCACGGTGACAACAGATTTTTGATTTGTTACTTTTTGTGGACCCCCTTATATATGTCCCTCTGATGAAGTTAAAACTACTGTTTCAGAATGTAAAATGAAATTCAAGACTGCTTGCAAAACAGGAGACTAACACCTCATTTTGGAAGGCTGAAGGCCAAAAAGGCCTGAAAAATAAGCAGAAGAGAAAAGGCGAATGCTAGACGTCACTGTTTGGCTCGGAAAAGCCTATAGTACTTGATATGTCGCAGTTATTTAAATGTTATATTTCTTCATTGTTAACGAAGACACGGGCTCCCTATTTTTGCTGTATCAGACCCTGGGATTACTATGTTTTGTAACTTTATTTACAGTGTTCTTCTGAATAACATCTAAATGTAACATTTAAAATACATATTGTGAAAACTAATTTGTGAAAACTAAGCCTTGATTCGGTGTCCTAATGCTTTTAAAGTGTTTGACCCAGCTCTGGTTTCCGCAGTTTTGTTCCCCACAGAAAATTTAAAACATTTAAATCTGGAAAGCCCCCCTCATCAGCTTTGAGGTGTTAAAACTCTTCCCAGCGAGTTATTTTACACTCAAACCCCTTGTACCTCCAATGGCAGTCACAAAAATAAAAGCCAATTTGTGAAAAAAAGACTATAGCTTTGAAAGGCAATTTCTTTATTCTGCATCTGATTACTGTGAGATGTTGAACAAAACAGTCTGACTTCCCTGCTGCTGGCATGGGAGGTCTGAGAACAAACTATGGAGCAGTGTGTTCTAAAGTGGGCCTGTGCTGAGAGCTTTGTGTTGTTGAAAAATGTGCTGATTTATAGTGATTTATGTAACCATGCTGTTTCTGTCTGATAGCTGCTTGAAAGGCAGATGTAGAAACCTCCAAGCTAGGAATATTTTGTTCCCTCCAGGCTTATCTACAATGGGAAAATTAGTTAGACAATAATAATACGTATGTATGTGTGTATATATATATATATATATATATATATATATATATATACACATACACCATTGTGTATAGATATATATCCACACATGCAGGCTCTAATACGCAAAGTCATATCCCCATGTGTATTCAAACAAAGGCAATGATGTTTAAATATCCACAAGTTATAGTCTGCCTTAGAGAGCACCCAAATCAGCTGGTCTGTCTTGGTTAGTCTGCTTCATTAAAACACCACTAATTTTTTCAATAGTTATTTCATCACTCTTCTCCTTAGGAATGAAGCAGGAGGTGGCCCTGAAGGGTCGCTTCCAACTCAGCATATTCTATGGTTCTCAGGTACATTTACAGAACAAACTCTACTCTCATCCCAGTGCCATGGGAAAGCATTCAGTCCTAGCACTGAATGGTATGGAAAACCTAGGTTCTCCTTATCCTTGTTATTTACAATGGTAGGGGCAGATACCTTCAAAATGACAATTTCATATAACTGCTGTATTTAACCTAACTTTAACAGATTAGTTCATCTTGTACTGTCCTACTAAAGAAAAACAGTCCTTCTTGACTGTTTCATGACAAGCTCAGACCCGCCTACTTCAAATTGGGACTTCCTTCTTTTTACAGACATACAGGACATCACCATTAAGGTTAAACTTCCTTAAGCACCTTCTGAGGCACCATTTTATTGAAAAGGACCCTGTTAAACCTTTGAACAGACATCCACCACCACCACCTTTTCCTCATTATATTTCATGTAACTTTCCATGTGTAACTTAAGATATCAGACCTCTTTCCCTATAAACTTCAGCAAGGATGGTTGAAATCAACTAGAGTATGCAATTTCACTGAGTGGGAAGGTGGGGTTTGAGTTTGTTGTTCCTAATGTGGTGGTGGTTATTATTTTTTTTTATCACTCATGGATCAGTACTCAAAGTCAGCTTCTAGTTACCTACCTATCAATTAGAACAGTGTTTTGCTTTGCTTCCTCAGTGCCCCAGAGTGCCACAGAGCTTTTGGAGCCTCGCTGCCAAAACTACAGTCTCCTCTTGTTATGACCAGCACAGAAAATTATTAAACAGAGTTGTGCTTTGATTGATATGTTTTGCTTTGGTATGTTATTTTTTAAATGTTTATTGCTTTAACAGGTGTTTTTTTAAGTGACCTCTACTTTGCTGTATTGATGGAGGGATGGAGGGGAATGACTGCCAGCACATCCATCATTTCTTTTCACTGCTGCTTCACAAATTACTAAAAAAGGCAAAACATCTAAATTGTTCAACCATGTAAACTAGGAAGGACTGAGCTGAAATTGAAGCAGACTCTGACACATGTTCTTTCTTGCTCTGACAAAAGGATGCACATCAATTTATTACATGTGAATGACAGAAAACGCTACAAGAAAAACTGGTCCAAATCTGTTCCTTTTTTTCTCCCTTTATCTTAAAAAGAAACTTAAAGGTAGTGCATCATACCTCTTGAAGGGCTATTCCCTTGAATAGCTCAATTCCAGGATCTGGCTCCAGCCCTACTGAGGTAAATACACAGACACCAACAGGAGCAGATTTGGGTCCTACTGAGTAGCACTCAGTCCTGGTGAATTACCCTTTCAGAAAAACCTTCCACTGATTCATTTGACTGCTTTCACAATGTAGTCTTTGCAAGTGCAAAACACTTACTTGAAATGAGTCATGTCAGAAGCTGCAAAGTCTGAGCGTTGGAAACAATGTATGAACAACTTGTTGGCATTGACCCCATATAAATAAAAAAAAAAAAGTAATAGTCTTAATTTTCAAAACATGACAAAAATCATCAGTGACACTAAAATACTCTTTATCTGACTGCATTCATTCCCTTCCAAGATGAGGGCTCCTCTGTATTTCATGAAACCACTTATTTTTGCAAACAGAGCCTATTGTAGTCACTGTAGAAGAAAACAGTCAACACATTTATTTAGGAGAAATAAAATGCACCACAGGGCAAATAGACTGCAACTTTTTTTTTTCTTTCAAAAAACATTTAAACTGATTTTTCAGGGGTAAAAAAAAAATCTTCCTGTGACTTTTATTATAGTTATTTTGAACTCCAGGTTAACATAAAAATCTGGTTTCTTTCATTTTGCAACATCAAAAAAGTTAAATGCTACCTAAAGTAAGGGTATGCATTGCCTGGAAATTGAACTGTAGATTGGAATGCAAAACATGACAATCTTAGTACAGTGCTGAAAGCAACAAGGTGTTACCCTTTGTATGTAAGCACAACTGCTAACTAGAGACATCTCAGCCATTTTATTTTGTCAGTGTCCAGTGACATTACTTCTCTTGGTTTTGGAGTATTACCAGCAAAGTACAGTGGTTCAGCAGAGTCAAACACCTACAGATATACACACTTTTGGTTACCAGAGACAAGACAAACTAGCATAAATTTAAACTGAAACTCAAATTGAAAGAGTTTCTAATCTGAAGGTATTCTGCTCTGCATGTACTGCAATCCACTAGTTGCTAAGTGTGTCATGAGTTCAGTGTTCTGCATTTTTCCCGAGTCATTGGTAACTTTATGCCCTTCATTCTTGTGGTATTGTTATTCATAATCTTTTCTTTGGCAAGTTGCTGTCATATATAGTGTATCTTCTCAGTTGTCAGAAGTCACACAGGGAGAAAATAAACAGAGAAACAGTGGGATGCATTGTCTATGTATTGAATTATTCTCTAGTTTACTTAAGCTTTTCGTATAATGACCCATCCTTCAGAATACAAGTGAATTAACACAACCATCCTGTTAGCCAGTTTCCTCACACACTGCTAATCTGTCTGGTTGGCGTCTTTTATAACCTTAGCTACAATATGGGAAAACAGACATGTTTCGCTTTTTAATGTAGTTCAAAGACTGCTTATTTGAAAAATACCTTGGTTTCCAAAATGTTGAAAAACTATATTAAAATGCAAATAAAATCTAAATCAGATCAACATTTCTATATTTGAGGGGTTTATTTTAGGGTTAAAGGATATCAGCACATACCCTTTAAAGTGTCTGAGGTAGCTTAAAACAATAAAACTAAAAGCGATGATCTATAACTCAAAACAAGAAGCATTAGGTTGAACCGCTGGAACAAAGGCCAGAAACCTCCTCATCCAGAACATAGGACATGCAAAACCCTGAAAATGAACTTCTAGATGCTCTGAAACAGTCATGTGCAGGGTAAAATTCCTACCCCTGGAATCATGAAAGGGGGACCTCCTTTCCAGCTCACCTCTGATCTCCCACCACTACCTGCTGAAGCAACTACCAGCTCTCCACACCAGTCCAGCTGCATTTACACTGGGGGATGTCAAAAAGAAAACTTCATAAGAACCACTTTCTTCAGTGAAAAGGAAATAGTTCATTAAATGAATAGGGGGACCCCCTCAAAAGCTAAAGTTAAACAGTACTAGATGTTGTGTTGCAGACTTCTAGGGTACAATCTCCCTTTGTGGGGGACAGAAAGGTTCAGCTAAACAGGGCTTTTCTATATCTGAGTTTCTATGCAACTCTATTTAATGCCTATCATGATCGGCAGGCAACTGGCCACCCTCCATATGGCTTGTTGCCTTCCCTTCCTAGGGAACTAAAGAACACAGAGGGCATCTCAAATGACGAAGACACAGTATGAGACAATATCACAACAGAGCATTTCTTTTTAGAATTTAAATCAAGTAAGCAACTGATTCACGCAGTGCAGAAACTCGATAAGACATCAAAGGTCTAATCCCCAAGCCATACAGCTAACTTGCTGACAATAACTGCAGAGCTCTAACTCTCTTACATTTATCACTGCCATCAGCTCCTTCAGAACAAAGTATTTGGTAAAGAAGGCAGGCAGCTGAGTCTGGGAGGCAGATTTTTCTCTTGTGAAACTGTTGATCTTAAAACAATATGTTGCTAGGTTTAAATAGTCATCTTTAAAAAGAGGAAACATGCTAAAAGCTAAAAGTTAAATAGTACATATTTGGAATATACAAGGATTTAACAAGCCAGTCTAATGAGAAAAAAACACTTTCCATAGGGACGTAAGAACCTGTAAGTGGTTTGCTCAAACCACTGGCAGTTCTATTTCCTCCCAACTTTGGGGTTTTATGGAACTCTTGTATGTTTGTTTGTCTGTTGAGCAAAAACAGTTTTCCTTTAATTTAAGCCATTGTTTTCCAAGGAAAAAAACCATTAGGAAGCCATTCATTTCTAATTATTACAAGGACTTTTTCAAAACAAAAAACCCTTGAATCTGAAAAAAAATTCTGTGTTTATCTAGTAGTGGATAGAAGGGGTCAACAAACCATGATCCAAACCAGACAATTTACAAGAATAAAACAGAATTTTTCCAAGTTCTGTGTCACATTTTAAGTGGCCTCCGCTTTCTTTGTAACTGAACACATATTTCTTGCTGTTGTTTGCCTTCCACACCAGCTGGCTTTTAAATGTGTCCTAAAAGATTACCCAGCAATCCCAGGGAATGTAAAAGAAACCTTGTACTTGCAGTACAACCCATTAATCCCTTTCCACTGTGGATCTGCATGTGTGACATTTATTGATAGCATAAGGAATTGTTAGGGATGATAAATCCAATGGAGGAGAATTTGCAGAGGTTTTATTTGAGTTCGGTGAGCGAAGACCCCACAACAGCTGACGTAGTACCAAAAAATCCCCAAAGAGGCTGTGATGACAGTCACACATACTATTGCAGATGAAGGATCAACAATAGAAGAGACTACTACACTTCAGAAGTAAGAATAAAAATGTTTGGTTTAAACGTAATGGAACTGAGAACACACCAAATAAGATCATAACAATCATTTGAGACCCTTTCATGATAAAAATCACCTATATCGCAGATTTTGTTGAGGTTTCTTTTTTTTTTAATGGGATGCAATCAGAATTAATTTTTACACACTTAAGGAAGCCTAGACACTCTATATTAGTGATAAGAAAATGCTTATAAGTACTTTGAACTTTGAAAATACAACAGATAAAAAAACCCAGACCTCCAAAGAACAGGTATTTCATTTTAATTAGATTTTTCTCTCACCACACAAAGTGGAAGAATAAAGGCCCAACACGTTCCAGCTCTGACCAAGAACTTATATAAACATCATATTTCTACAGACCAACAGTGAAGATTTCTGCAGTCCAAAGTCCCTTATGCAATATTTTATATTTGTGGCTTCTAGTCATACTAGAAAAATCAGAGAATCTTATCCTCTCAGATTATTTTTGTTGGAAGTCTATAATTACTCCATGTTAAAGATATTGTGGAATTGACCAACAAAATAGAGACAGGGGTGGCACCTATGAAATATTTTCCCATTTCACTATGGAAAATAGCTGCTCGATATGGTTTTACATGGATTATAACATTTGGAAGAATATGTAACAGAGCCCATCCCTTTCTAACAGGCAGACCCATCCCACCAACTCTTCATCCTCTTCCTCCTGTGTTACAAATTGTTGCCTTTCTTTGAGTGTGGGACTTGGCTTACGCAAATCTTGTTTTGTCTCTTGGTGCTTGTGAGGCCAAGCAGAGCAACCACAGCCACAGTTTTGTTTCTCTGTTGTGTGTAGTGGCCTGGAAAACCAGAAGTCAGATGGCTAATTTTGCCCAAATTTCATTGACATGGGAGGAAGAAAAGAAATAGTGAAGCCATTTTAAAAGAAGTTTAATCTTTTCTCCCTGTCCACTGCCTCACAGAGAGGAAGAAGAATATATTCCACAGCAGATGCATTTTTATCTCCCTTTGTATTGTTGCCTGAGGAAAAAGTACTTTAGGTGATTGGATTAAGGGCAATTGCCTCCACCCCTCTTTGTAGGGAGAGCCTGGCCAGCAACCTAAGGAGAATTACAAGCTGACCACCACAGCCCACCACTGATGCTCTCTGTGGACAGCCCTTGACCACATTAAAAAACAATCTGGATGAGTATGACAAATGTCAGTGCAAATATATACAGCCATGAATATGGCTTGGACTACATAAACAAGGGTATTTTTCAGACACCTTGGCAAATGTAACTGACTGTTCAGAAAACAGAAGAGAAAAAGTTTTATGTGAATTCAGTATGCCCATATTTACTACTGGAGAGGCCTTCTTCTCTTTAAGATATAGGCTTGGGGACACAAAAAATTTGTCCTGTATCAGATCTAGAACAGATTGCCTTTGATACCTGGACTAAGTTATCCTTCTGTCATCGCAGAGTCTGTCACTTGCTCTGCTGGATGGAATCCACTAGGCTTGTATCCCTAGTCACCTCTTAGAGCATCTGAAGGCCAGGCCTCTCTGTTAATTAAAGTTCCCTGAGGTCCACCACTACTGCAGTCTACACCACAGCTCCACCCACAATGTGTTCAGAGCAGCATTATTAGCTGACTCTGACACATCTGTCATAAATTTATTAGCACTGGCTAGGACTCAGGTTCCCAGGTAGGAGAGTATGTTGTGCTCTGTCTGACAGGAAGAGGTGCCAAAGTACCACAGACTGCTGATTCAAACAACTCCAAACACTCTGCGGCATTTTCCCTTTATCGAAACAACCCATAGAGATGGCTACACTTTTAAATAATTCTTTTAGATTCACATGTTTCAGAAAGTTAAAAATCTAAGTCCTCTGTAGCTGCAGTTGATACCCAAATATATGTTCCCACAACTTGCCATTAAAGGAGAGAAATTCTACTAGCATCAGTTTACAGACAGTGAATTTAGTCACAGAGATGTGGTGGCTTGTTCAAAGTCACAGAGGAAGTCTGTGGCAATGCTGGGAATTAAACACAGGACTCCAGAAACTCATTACTGTTTTTTTAACCACATGTGTCATCATTCCAAATGTTCTTTCCTTGCATAAGATTTAGTCATGGCTGAAATAGGCCCAGTTCATTAACAAAGCAAGAACCCAGCAAGAGAAACGGTATGAATCCTTCATAACTGGTACGTGGATTTTCTTGTTGAAAAACATTTGAGGATGTTTTGTAAACTAAATTATGACCTTCTTTGTTTCCATTAAAAAAAAAATCTTCACTGAAGGTCATTTTTAATGCAATCTAGGATGATGTTCCAAGGAAAAAGCATGGCCTGAGCTCTCTTGGCTCAACACATTATTAGTTCTCCCAACAGTGATATTGGTACTGATTGGTTTTTCAGCTCTTTCTGTGCAAGTTCTGAATTCAAGATTCTCACACAGTTCTCCTCCACTTCTGAGCCTAGAAGAGTAGAGGAAAGCAATAATACATTCAGTTGTAAGAGGTATATAACTGCAGTGTTCCTTTTCAAAACAACTGTGTCTCCTAAAAATCAAGGCAATATTTGTAGTCAGAACTCCACTCTTTCTACCTGCAATGAACTGGCTGAATCACAGACTTTGTAAAGCATTTCCTAAACCATGAATGATAAATGTAATAAGAGAAAAACATTAAAAAAGTGCTAAAGCCACAAGATAAGACTCTAAATGAGGCCACAGACTTGACTTTAGTTCACTTGGGCTTATTTATTGCTAAACATTGGTTACTTGTATTTTCTGTGTCAGCTTAATGCACTGTTTTATTTAGTTATGGGGTTTTTAGCCTTAGGAGCACCTCAGTTTCCAGATACTTCTTTATGTAGCTGTCAGACATATAGAAACACTGTCATCATTGTTCATATATCCATGAAAACACAGAATAGATACGATACAATAATGTTTCTATAGCAAACCAACACTGTTAAGGCAGAGGTGTATTTTTCAAGGTTTTTCTAAATATTTTTCCTTACCACTAATTTTTTTAAAGATGTACCATAATGTTTCTCCACAGCAATATTTCAACCAAATTGCAGACTTACCTGAGAAAAATAGAAAATACTCCAACCAAGAAGGATATTTTTCTTAACAAGCTTTCCATACCTGAACACCTCAATATTTGTTTCTCACAGTTGGAAAAGCAGAGATGACTAGAATGACGAGGAGCTGATATCATGATTCATCTGCTGCACACCATGCTTTTAATATCACAACAGCTATTAGATAATCAAAATAAATGACAGTGGGAAGTCTTGACACAGAGTAGGCAAGATGTATGTCTGTTTGCTGTTCTTAGAGGAATGAAGCTGTAAACTGACAAAATTCTTTGCCCTCCTTGCACTAAAAGTTTTATTAAGGAAACTGGACTCAGCTTGAAGTTGAAAATGTTTTGTTTCTGTAAAATATTGTTGAACCACAAGAGGATACAAGCTAACTAAATATGGAGCAAGGCATGTTTTTGTATACCAGCCCAAAATATTCTGTTACTGATTCATTGGTAACTTATGACTGGTTTGGATATAATCTTAACCAACCATCGTTGGTTTGGGGAGGTGAAATGACATGAGTCAACTGTAATTAATATGATAAAGAACAGCTCACTTTTATTGCTTAAGTCAGTCCAGTCAAAGCTTTGCTTCTTGCAACAATGTTCCAATCTTAGCCTTTCAGAAAAGGCAGATCCAAAGAGCAAGTTCTATTTATCATAAAATTTCTTTCTCTCTAGCTCAAAAACATAACAGAAGTGGATGTACAAATGGAAGTGAAACATAATATCACATTTTCATGTGCACAGGACACCCAAAGAAATGACAAAAGCAGTATTTTTCCATATGGCAGATGTGTTGCATACACAGCTTCATAAATTGTTGCTTCCCATTACTAAACATTCTTCTTTCTTCTTCCCATTTCTAAGTCTAAAAATCATGTCAATCAAGAGATATTCCAAGATCTCTCAAAACAGCTGACATAACCCTGAACAAGAACCCAACGAAGATCTTGTGCTTTGGCAACAGTAATGTCACACACAAAAAATATTACGAGAAGCACTGGAAGTGACAGAAACTATTTAAAAATAGAAAAAAATTGTATGAATAAATTTAACCAGTAAATTTTAAGACTATATCTAACAATTCCTGCAGAAGTAGTACAGACAAATGTCAGGTTTTAAGATGAATCCTGAACTCCAGATAAAGGAGCAGATGACCTGGCGCAGACAATAGAAAGGAGATGGAGTCCATCTACTGTTAAGCATATATAAAATTCCAGTAGAGAGAGAGTGAGTAGTAAGTCTGGGGAAAACTTGATTATTAGCAATGAAGATTATATCTTTAAACCTTAACTTGGACTGCCTCAGTTCTCAGAGGGAGAGAATATACACTGTTCTCTAACTGTAAAGGTGCCTAGCTTTTAAGTTTTGGGGTTGTACAAGTTTCCTTAATCACCATGTAGGTTGACTTTTACCTTTGAGTTTTTCCTAGTTCTCTTCTCCTTTTGTTTACGTGTAATGTGTAAGCTAAACATTTTATATAAGTTGTGTTCTGGCACAGCTTAAACGGATTATCAGCTTGAGTATCATAGAATCCTAGAATGTCCTGAGTTGGAAGAGAGAGACAAGGATCATCAAGTCCAGCTCCTTCTCCTGTGCAGGACTATCCCCAAGAGTCACACCATGTGCCTGAGAGTATTGTCCAAATGCTTCTGTAACTTTCAGCAGGTTTGGTGCTGTGACCACTTCCCTGGGAAGCCTGTCCCATTCGTTCTCTGGGTGAAAAACCTTTTTCAAATTCCAACCTGAAGCTCCCTGACACAACTTCAGGCCATTTCCTTGGGTTCTGTCACTGGTCACCACAGAGATCAGTGCCTCCCCTTCTGCTTCTCCTCCTGAGGAAGTTGTGGACCATTATGAAGTCTCTCCTCAAATCTCCTCTTCTCCAGGCTGAACAGACCAAGTGACTTCAGCTGCTCCTTGTATGGCTTCCCCTCTAGGTCCTTCACCATCTTCATAGCCCTCCTTTGGACACTTTCTAACACCTTTATATCTTTCTAAAATTGTGGTGCCAATCCACCTCTGATAAATCATTTATGATGTATTGTGGATATCAAACAACGACTGCTAAAAGAAACTTGGTTTTTCTATGACATATGTTTGAGCTGCTTTTAAGAGGTTGAAAGAACAACTGACAACTCTTACGAAATTCGCCTATGTTCTCAAAAGACTTTACCTATTCATGTATTTCTGTACACAAAAATAAGATCCCCACTGTTCATTCAAGAATTCACACTGTTTGCGAGCTTTGAAATACTGCCATTCTCAAGGGGAGGCAGTCTATTATTGCACATTTTTGCCTGCCTCAAAGTTACAAACTTGAGTGGCAACTTTAAAAAAAGTGTCAGGATTTGTATGTTCCTTAGCCAAGACCCAGTACTTCCCTGAAGAAGAGCTTGTAGATCTAATCATCTTCCTGCACTCTATTTTATTACTTGCCCAAAGTACCAGTTTCTTCTATCTGATAGAATATTCAATGTGACATTTTATGGAACTCACTGTGTTCTCTCTTGCTCCCTTAGTGATTATATTTTCATGCTAAGCATTACTGAACTGGTAATTGCATGGATCTTACCCTTGATTGACCCTGGTTTATATTGTTCTTGGCTAGAAGAGGCAAGAATGAGCAACCCCCAATGAGAAGTCTGACCATCTTCCTCCAGGGGGATTGCAGCTGTGGAGAGACCACATGTCATCTTTGGAAAATAAAAATCTGTAAGGCAGCTTCTCCTTGCTGGCATAATATGGTATAAGTCAGACCACTTTCACTAGCACAGACAAGTCAAGTCCCCTCCTTTGATGGACCAGAAAAATAGCAACTAATCTAAATAAAGCTACAGGTAAAGGAATGGTAATTTATTTTCATTCAGTATGACTCTAAAAACAAAGATTAGATTCAGTAAGTCTGGAAAACTATGAGAGCACTCTCAACAAGAGGATTTTTCACCAATGCTTCCCCGAGTTCCTGTCTCTGGCCCAGACAAAAAATACCACATGAACAGCCACAGTTTAATCCGAAACTGGATATGCATGCAAGAATAATGAAGATGGAGGGATGGGGAATGACAGACACAAAAACACAGGACTTTTGCAAGCTCTGTCCAACCTAAGAAAAGCTTGGGTTTCTCTACAGCTCAAATTCGGTTGAAACCTTTATGTAATTCAATAGGGAAAGCTGGAGTGGAAATCAAGACCTGATCCAGCTCTTATATTCTCTTTACCTCAAATGCTTGTATAATGTTAGTTCCAAATAGCTGATGAGTGATAGCCTTAAAGATGAGAGGCAAATAGCACAATGGCAAATCCAGTGACCTGACAGGATGCAGCAGGACATGGCTATAAAAAGTGTGAAGAAAATGCATTGGTTGTAGCAGAGCCTGGAAGAAACCAGTGAGATGGGAGACAGACAGCAAGGAGGATGCAGCAATGGCACTGAGCACTACCTGAAAAAAAAGGTCTCAAATGTCCATTGTAGAGAGCTGCCATTCCAACCCATTTGTGTTTTGTGTTTGCTAGCACATCTGCACCGCACTCTCGCACGTGCAAAGACTTGCAGACAGTTTCTTCCCAAAGTTGATGCAATAAATACATGTAATTTCTATATTAGTAGCATAGAGACACATCATACGGACGGCAGAGACCTTTCCTTACGCATCCTCTACTGGTACCAGTTTCACTGACTTTAGCAAAGTTACTCCTGATTTACATCTGTGTAAAAATAAGTCCAATGTGCTCAAGGAAATACTCTACACAGCTGGGAGAGTTTAGAAACATGAAATAGATGTTTGTAACACCATGTGATTAAAGAAAAACCCAAACCACAGAATTTAGAACTGAATCCAAATCCTCCTCAAGTTTGGTGTGTTTTAGATCCAAGATTTTGATTCAGACTCTTGTCTATATAAATTGTAGCAATTCATAATTTGCTGTAATTTTAACTAATATATCAGGCCAAATACATCGGCACCTACTTTGGATTTTAAAGGCTTTGTGGTAACTGGTAAATTAAGTTGTGGAACACAAACAGTAATGAGTACTGGTATGAAACAGAAGCATGGAAAATAAACATGTTAACACTCAAGTGCCAACTTGATTTTCCATGGAAATTATAAATTCCATTGACCATAACTCAGATGCAAACATTAAGTTGCTGTATCAACAAATACCTGATCATTAGAAGAACTCACTCCAAATTAAGCTGTAGGGACACTTAGAGACAACCCAGCAATTTCCAGCATGAAATAATTTGTTATGGTACCAAAACCAGTCTTTGCTTAAAGTTATAACTCTGCTTCTGTGAAGATTATCCATCAACCTCAGCTGTTACCTTGCTCAAATATTTGTGGGGGGTATAGAACTCTTTTTAGCAGCACCAATCCCATTTCCTTCCATATGAGAAGTCATTGAATGCTTACATATTAGAAAGCAGAACTCATCTATTCTGAAAATATTTGCAAGGCAAGAAAACTTTACAGAAAATAATAAACAAAAAAAAACCTTTCTTATTCAAGAGATCTACCTTAACTTCCAGCAAAGGCAAAGAACGAATAACCTGAAGCTGAAGTCAGAAAAACCAAAAGCACAAACTACTTTTATTTTTAAAAGCTGAATCTTATTTATCAGGTGGATTTACATGCTCATCAGTATGAATGAGAACAGGAGTGGCCCATCTATGAATATGTTCATGCTTAATACTTACTTCCCTAATAGCGTAATTTTTTGTGAATTTGGAAGTGTTCATTTTTAAAATGTGTATACTGAAAATGGTTG
This sequence comes from Oxyruncus cristatus, assembly GCA_013399855.1. Classification (NCBI taxonomy): domain Eukaryota; kingdom Metazoa; phylum Chordata; class Aves; order Passeriformes; family Cotingidae; genus Oxyruncus; species Oxyruncus cristatus. The sequence goes on from VXAY01004360.1 coordinate 88,793, forward strand.
TATAAGAAGTAATTAACCCAGTAATAAAATTAGATCATCTTCCCACTCTTGAGAATCAGTATCCAAGCCAAAATATGTTAACTATGCAGTCAGTTGTGGGAAAAAGGTTTCTTTCCTAGAATCTAGGCCAGTAATTTAAAGTTTGAGAAAGTGCTTTCAAATTAAGTTAAAGGTCTACTGATTCCAGCCATAGATGTTTTCTCTCAGAGGTGGTATATATTGCCATTCAAGTTGATAATTCAGAAATATTGGGAATATGCAGAATAAACCTTCATTTTCCCTTTCACTCTGAGGTATGACAACCTAGTCATTTGAAGTTTTCAAAGTAGTCAGACAGCTTCAGATTTTCTTCTTCAGCAGGCTGTACAGAAGAACAAAAATCCAAAACTGAAGTTCTATGCCAGATGTTAGTACTTATCGTTACTAGATGCCAACCTTATTCTCAACACAACTTTTTCACAACTAATCAGTGTTTTATCTTTTCCCAATGTCAGAATATCCTGCCTACTTGCTCCCAGTCAGCTGCTTTCACCATTTCCGTAGATTTTGCTTGGGTAACAAAAGGAACAAGTGTCTGGGAGTACAACAGCAACATTCACAGCAGATCCTTCACCATATATCAGCCAGAAAAACAGCATCACTTACAAGAACATGAGCTGATTTTGTCAGCCCCACCTGAACAATCATATACCGCAAAACTATGTATTTTGGTTAAAAACAAGTAGTGGTATACCTCTTACAGTCATCTAAGCACAAAGCACGAAGTGGGTGAACAGAAATGTGGTTTCTTGTGTCTCCATTTCAACAGTGACACCATTCATCAAAAGAAAGTTACCAAAGCTGTACTTGTTTCCAAACATCCTTAAATTAACTCCACTGACTGGGAGTGATCCGTATTGCAACACCTGTCATGGCTTCTGTAGCAGCAAGCTCAGTGCTTTCACAAGAAGGGAAAACTTCTCGTGTTTTTGGTTAAATAGGGACTTTCGATGCATGTCTGTTTATGTGCATATCTTCATTCTTTTCTACCTATTCAGAATCAGTTTACATGTGAAATCAGAAGTTTGTTCGTAGTTTTGTGGGAATGGACATTGTTTCTTTTCTTTATACAAACAATATGCCCCACTACAGCCACCTTTTTTAGTATCTCAGGAAAACTCTGAGCCTGGAAAGATTTGGAAATAGAACTATTTCAGTTGAAGGGTATCTGAGTCAAGGTCACATTGCCAATGTTGTGCGTGAGAAATTTGCCTTACTACTGGTCATACTGTGATTCTTATATTAAATACAAGAAAAACATACAAAGTTAGATTTATGGAAACCAATTATATTATTTCCCTGAGTTAGTATGCTAGGATGCAGTCCCAGTAAAGAACATATGGTAACAAGGAGGGGGGTTATTGTTTTACCCAAGGAGTGTGAAAAGTTCACTAAACAGAATTATTAGTATCTTTCTTCAATCTCGTAGCTAGAAAGTAGGAAGCAACTTTTTTCCATTAGACAGGAGTGTTAAAATTCACCTATATTTGATTCGCAGCTGTGACACTTATAGCTTAATTAAAAACTTCAAGTCAATACTGAAATAAGTGGGAAAATGTCAACTGTTTCCAAAAATACCAGGTGATCCTCTGTCAGCCCAGCTGTCCCTTTGTCAGCCCAGCTATATCTTTAGAGAATATACACGGACAAAATACAGGCTCCTGGAAGTAGTTGTTTTTGATTTTTCTGACCTCTGGCTGCTTGAAATTTTCTTTCTACATTTAAGGGTGAGTGGCATTCATTATGAAAACCCAAGCATGTCTGTAAACATTCTTCTCCCTGACACAGACAGGAGACTCAACTGCTTTTGTGTGAATAAAGCTACAGTGACAAGTTCATACACTGGTTGAATGAAAATATCTGTGGTCTTTTATTGTGGCTCAGAAGACCAGGGAAATGGAGTCCCAGTTATGTCTGTGTCTGATGGGTACAAAATAATTTTTCCAGAACTGTTATTGTGCCATCTGCAAAAACACAACTGAGAAGTGGAATAGTCCTTGTGTGTTCCCCATGTGAGTGGAGAAGAGTTTTATACACGACAGCTACTTGCTATACTTGAAAGACCCAGCTCTATCTAAATATTTTTTTGGCTATTTGTCAATAGATAGCATAACTTGTGCAAGTGAAATGTTTTAATACACTTGTAATTATTTTTCCAAGTAACTGACTAATTTCATCTTGTCTTTTAATTCTGGTTTTTAAACTCTGTAAGAAGACATCGTAAACTGCCATTAGCATATACAGCTATGTCTTTTTCTTGCAAGTTACACAACTTAGATTAGCAGTACTTAAAATGCTCATGTCCAAAGCATTTTTTCCTCTAATTATTATTTCTCTCTAATAAGTTGATAACCTTCCCCACACATTGTCTCAACAGAAATATACCTTCCTACAGGTTACAATTAGACAGATTTGCAGTTTATGTTTTAAACTCAATTGACTCCCTAAAGAGTAAATCATTACCTAGATTGATTAGTGCATTTATTGGCCATATTAATTGAGACAAACAAAAGTTAAACAAACATCCCTTTTTCAGCATGGTAACTCGAGGACATTTCCTTATGAGACCAGGACCTGAAAGTTGCCAGGTAAGATAAGCATCCTAGGTTTTTTGGCCCAGCCAGTGGCTACTTGTTGTATTTAAAAGGGAAAAGTATTAGCAACACAGTATACTTGCTGAAAACCAGACCTGAAGGCAATGAATTATGCATCATTTCACTCCGACATTGAAACCTCCTCTGAACCATAGATTCAGCACAGAAAGGCATCCCCAGATACATTTGGCTGAACTTCTAACAACTCATAATAAAATTCTCTTTGCCTTTATTTTGCAATTTGTTTTTTCTAAGATCCAGGTAGCACCTGGAATTTTCATTAATTGTAAGCCTACCCAGGAAAACTCAAAATTACTTAAACTCTATTACAGCATTTCAATTGGTGTGTTATATTGCAGGTAATAGACTTTGTAGTGAAAATATTCAGCTTCAGGAATTTTCCTAGCAGACTAAGAAACAATTTATTACCTTATCCTGTGTTTTATCCATTTTAGGTTCTATTAATTGAAAAGCTCCAAGGTTAAAATCTTAGTTTTTCTAAACTAGTCAACTCAATCCAGTTTACAGGAGTCAGTAAAGTGTTGCTAGCTACGGTGCTTTTCTTCTCAAATAGGTAAGATCTTCATGGTTTCAGGAGCCAGTTGGATGTGAGACAGAAAAACACAACCGATGGACTCCTGCAAGGACCCATTTGTAACACAACCTTCAGTAAGGTTTATTCTCCCAATTCTAATGTGAGCACAGACTGGAAAATGTTATCTGTCTTTTCCTTTCAGGAAAGGTGAGAGCTTCATCTGCAAACACCTTAGAATATTGTAAATTTTTTCTTATAGTGAAAGCCACCATTTCATACAGGATCTTCTAAGGTGTTTAATTATTTTAGTTACACCCTTGTAACTCAAGAGTTTCACTACTAGTTGAATAATATGGGCACATAAAGAGTCACTGAGGAATGCTGTTTATCATCACTAAACACAACAGCATCTCACACAAGAGAAAATAAATAGCAGATATCACTGATGCATCACTGTGTTCCCCTTTGTAAATACTACAGGTCAAACTCTTCCAAGTTGCAGCTGTGCAACGACTTCCATTTGAATAAGAATTCATTGCTATAGTAAGGAAAAATTTTCCTCATGCTATCTGATGTACATATCTAATGGTTTTTATTACAACAGTAAAATGAAAGGTGGAGGGCTTGAGGGGTGTACAGGGCTGGCATTCAGCAGAATTCCCAAGTTCCTTTTGGGAGATGTGCTGCAAATTCACTGATGCAGGATTCTGCAGTATTCAACAAAGGCTGTGTAACTTAGATGCACAGCAGCAGCATCAGTTAAGAATATTGGCACTGTGTCCACAGCAATTTTGAGTGAACTCACAGAAATATACACAGGGCATATAATGGCTTGAGAAGTAACTCTTCCTTTTTCCACTGTTTCTCTTATGTGGTTTAGAGAACAACTTTTCAACATTCTTCACATGCTCCCCTTCCCACTACCCCCAGAAATGGGGGTGACATTTAGTTCTCCAGCCATGAACTTGTGGAATGAATCACACACAGAGCTAGTGCAGGAAAATTACTTTTCCTGAGAGCAACCACAGAGCTCTGAGCACCATGGTTATGTTATGGCATGCTAGCTGGCATCAAATCCAACCTAAAATTCAGTTCATGTAAGAGTTCACCACCATGTAAGATTTTCCTGGTGGTTGGCAAATTGAGCGACACAACCTGCCTAATAAATCCTCTCCTCCTGCCCACCATTCCCCCTGAGGGAGGACTACATGGGCAGCAGAGCTTTACCTTCAGAATAATTCAAACCAAAAGTCAAGGCTGAAGGATTTCAATTTCCTCTGGAGAAATCCTCAGTTGTTTCTGCCAAACAGCTACAGATTTCTGCTGCCTCTAGGTCAAAACAGCTTGACAGAAGCACTTAGTTTGGTTGTGCCTGGGAAGATAGGATGTTTCTCAGTTCTTCTTTCTAATGAATTCACGTCTCCTCCATGTCCCACAAGCAGGATTACAACAGCTCCACCAGGTTAAAATAGATCAACAAACACAGTTTACCAGGATCCTTGACACCACTGCTGCCATAAAAGCGGCACACAAACCACCCCACAGCAGCACTTATAGGAGTTTCACAGTTCACAATCTCATATTTGAGAGTCCTACCTCACAAATAGACTAAGAGACCTTTGCTCTGAAGACACTAGATGTGAGCTGGACTGGGTGTGGAGGCAGCTTCAGTGATACTGCAAAGTGAGCTGCTCCCTCTGAGGTGTCACTGCTCAGATAGCTACTCGGTGCTTGTGTAGTAAAAGCAGCAGAGACTGAGACTACCAAAATGGACATTCTCCTCAGAGAGAGTGCTGCACAGAAAGGGGGACTGAAAGATGGTGGCTAGCATCACGAGAAAAGTTTAATTCTCAGACAGGATATCAATGTAAATTTTCAAGGCTCATGTACTATAAAAACACAAAGCCTTTTTTGGCCCTTAGGATTCCCTCCCTGTTGTACCTTGAGCTGATGAATTAAACTGTTTCCTAAATTACAGTTTGCTAGTGTTGTGCAACAGATTATAGACCACACCTACAAAAGGCATAAGTATGGAAGGAACAGAAACTACTCCTATTCAGAGCTGCAGTACACCAGCTGCTTTCAGCTCTCATAAGCGGAGGGAGGGCTCCTTTCCCATTAGGCAAAGAATTATTTTGAAGTCACCTTGAGGAAAGCCCTCATTAGAGATGGTCTCTACTAGATTTCGTTTCTAGCCCAAACACTTAGTTCAAACCAGAACATACTTAATATTGCCTTGATGGTTTAGGTAGCAAGCATTACACACAGTTGTTGGCACCATAAGAACTGCCCCCTTAGCAGAGGTAAGCTGCCAGTCACAGAGAAACAACTCATTAAAAGTCTACCTGAGAAATCCCAGTCTGTTCTGTCAGCAGCAGCACTGTGCAAAACACCAGCTGAGAGCTAATACCCCACACAGTATTTAGGCAAACAGGCATTGATAGTCTAGACTCTTTTCTTAACCCTTAACTCCACCAACAGCTCCCTCAGACCCTTCCCAGCCTAACATATCAGAATCCCTGACAGCACCAGCTATGAAAGGGCCAGGGAGAGAGTTAGCTAAATGCCCAGCTGCAACACATCTCCATTAAATAGAACTGGTGCAAAATGGAAAGTAGGTTTTATCCCTCCTTTCCTCCATTAAATCCATATCATCACTCCATTTGATGTGCTACCCTGAAGTTTATGTTGGTAAAATGTATACTTCTAACTACATTATGTCAAAAAACAAAACTATTGCAATGAGGTGACAAAATCTCCACTACTTAAAGAGAATCTCAGTGAGTAACTGAGTAGATTACTCAAGATTAACAGGTTTATTGTGATGGCAGATAGGACTTACTGATGCAATTTCCCCCCACCTACACTCTTAATAAGTAGTTCCTGTATAAAACTTTAACCATTTAATGAGCTAATGCCTATCCTGAACAAAGACATCGAGGGAAGTCAGACAAGCCTTCTGCCCCAAAAACAAGCAGTGAGCAATTAAAATTTCCAAGAAAACTGTAAGATTGTAAAATTCTTCCTATTATTTTATTCATTCAAGTTGGTCAAAGATATTAACTATGAATGGAAAATCACCTCCAAATCCTGTAACTGAGTTTGGTTTACCGTTCACCCTTATGATCAGATATAACAGTAACATAAATTGCTTTGCAAGTGCTTTCAGAGTACAGGTTTCTCCCAAAGTTCAGAAAAAAATCCTGATACAATAAAGTAAAAATATCATTTCTGTTACAGCAAGAAATGAGAAATGAAGACTTCTTTTTTTTCTTCAGTAAGGAGAAAATGTTTTGCAGAGTTTTCTTGTTGTCTCAGAAAAGCTGATGCTGGCAAGCGCCTTCAGTTTCATAACTGCAAACACAAGGCATGAAATTTGATCTTTCATCAACATGAGATCAGTTCTTGTGGTCCAAAGCTATTTTTGACCAGACCTCATAATATAATAGAAACTGATTTCACTAAGGCATTTCTGGTCTGAACATCTGAAGGCAAGCCACATGTCTGTTAGTTACCTGCAACTTGTTTATTCAGTTTAGTCTTCTGAAATTTGAAAACAGTGAAAAATGTGTCTGACACTTACAGGCTTGGTAATCTATGGCATCCCTGCACTGCCTGGTAGAGAACTGTACTGCCAAATTAGGGTTGATGTAGGTGGATATGTTTACTCAGTGTTGCATGGCTCTGAAAGCCATAGTAGCTTGGGTACTGTTCCATGATGACATAGTTACAATGAGCTATGTGGCCTCCTACAACCAGGAATGTTTGATCAATACCTAGTTGTGCAGTGGAGAAATGGTTATAAATCACCCATCCTACTCCTTCACTCATACACATGTACGCAGGCATGCACATAGACATAGACATGTCCCTCTGCAGCTTCTGTCTCTGGCAGCCTACCCATGCTCCCACAAGGTTTACTTGCAGTTCTCGGTTTACATGGCATGGAAAGTGGGGAAAGCAACATGGAAAAGAATTTATTCATTTCTTGTAATAGCTAGTTCCTCACACCCGAGGAGATTGTGGATGGGGGAACTTTATCTACATGCTGGCTGTCATGTCAGATATATTAACAGGAGTTGCCAACAGTCTGGTTACTGCTGTCTTGCAAAAAATAGTCAATGTGATGTGGGAACCTACAAAGCCTAGTGTTCCCTAGACATACCGAGCGATTAGCTGTAAGAGTGAAGGACACACAGTGCTTCCACAGTCTATCTGAAACAGTGCACTATACAGAGAGCTGCATTTTTCTGTAGTTTTCCCCAGATTCTCCTTTCAGTCTTCTCATGACTTAGGGGATGATGAGAGCCTTAGGTTTTGTATGCGCTAGCTTCTTTTTTTAATTCACCTTCTCCAAGGGAAAGGTCTTCATTCACCAATAGCAAAGCAACTTCAGCATGGCATATGTGATCAAATCAGAGGTTAATTGTCTCTATTGCCTGTGTATTTCATAGCAATTTAAAGTTGTATAACCTGTACTATACAAAGGACAATGCTACACATCAGCTAGCATGCAGAGGTGGTTTACTGGGGCTCTTACACAGCCACCAACCAACACAGTTCCTGTCCAGTAAAACTGGAAACAAAAGCTTGGCCTGTGCTTGCCTGACGTTGGTTTCTGTCACCTTTCCCAGATAAACAATCTGGTTGCTAGGATTTTCTGTCAGAAGTATCACTTCACAGATTATACAGATTTTTTTCAGGATGTTGGATCTCCATGTACAGGTCCTGAGACCATGCCTTTCATAAAGGTTTGGGTGTCTGGGCTCAGGGTCAGTGGAGAGAAAGCACAGTCCATAGGCAGCCCCTCTCCCCTGGTGTTCCTGCAGAGAGGCCCCCATGAACTGCTGGAGAGGGGAAAACCCAGCTGGGGCTTTTCCCCACCCACAGGACCTGCTTTACAGCTAAAACCTTGCTGCTTGGCCTCTGCCTAATCCACTACTCCTGCCACATTCCATCTTCACCATAGGCTCCGCTCATTCAGAACCAGACTCCAAATTATAGGTGACTTCCCACCTTAACACCAGCCCATACCCAGGGAGGTACCTGATGCCTGGGGCTGGGGCTGCCCCAGGCCCCCATGCCTCCCCTGCTCTTGTGTTGGGTGGGACAGGCTCTGCCTGCCCACAGAAAGCCCCCACTGTTCCCATTCCCTCGTCCTGGCAGCACCTGACACTCTAATGTAGACTTCTTGCCTTTTACATTACATTTTTTACCATATTAAGAGGCAGTTGTAGTGGTTCAAGTAGAAAAGAATTGGTCCCCTGAGAGGGATGTGTAATGATTTTCTTTGGACTGAGGAAAGGGAATTCATTTTTAATTGAATAATATGAGAAAAAAAGCCTTACATGTGCTAATTTGTTGGATTCAAATATGTTTAGACTGGGTTACAGGGGTGTTTTGACATTGGGTAATTAGGGTAATTGGAGAAGACTATTGAACTATTTTGATACTGAAGATTTTGATATGGCTAAGGTCACTGTGACACTAAGATCATGAAAGTGATATAAATGTAAAGAAACTGTGCTTGCCCACTGAAAAAAAAAGAAAGCAATTTTCTATATAACACCAAAGATACCTTTAAAAATACGTAAATTAAATAGCTTGGGATTTTTCAAAGACATGTTTGGATAACGATTTTTTTTTTTTTGCTGTTTTTGCAGGGATAAATCTGCAGCTGTCTATGAACAATTTAATATGCCTGGTCAGAAACAAATTTAGCAAAAGTAACAACTTGACCTGTCTTATCTCAGTCTCTTGTCAATAATGACTCAAAATTCAAATATGAATTTTGCCCATATTTCAGATGTACCTAGGAGATTTTCCTTCATATGCATGACAATTAAACAGTATTCATTACTGTTAATGTATTCATTACTGTTACAACACCTTCAAGTGTTTCCTGAATAGGAAGCTTTTTTTATAGCTGTTTTATAAGCTATTTCAAGGCTGAAAAGTATTCTGTAAAATCTGCAAGATCCTTGGCCATTTTTGCTACTTTGTACTAAAGCTATAGTTTTATGAACAGTTTAAAAACTTGTAAAAGAATGCTTACATTTCTTGTTCCTTCTCTCTTTATGCTAATATCATTTTTAATCACTTGAGGTTGCTTACATAATTCTTATCATGAAAGAAAACATTTAGTCATTCAGCTAATCAGATTGGCTACCAAAGATTTCTCTTGCTTTGTTATTGACAACAATTTCTTTTAAATCTCAGATAATGAAAAGCCAACTATTCAAGGAAATTAATCAAAAACAAAGCAAACAAAAAAACCCAAACCAAACAAACAAAACAAAACAACCAAAAAAAAAAAAACAGAGGAGCCAGTAAATGCATGTACACGACTGGGATAAGAGATGAGCATTTTCTCTAGGCTGCCAGGAGCTGGATGCCTATCTTACATGTGATACTGACCTTCCTCTTTTGTGCTTTTCTTTTTTGATCCTTCAAATATATATGTATCTATCTTTGAACATTTGTAACTCTTCTCTCTCTATTTTTTCAGCCCATCTTATAGCTGATATCATTTTTGGCCTTTCACAAATGCTCTTTGACTAGGTGAGGAAATCATACTTTTCCCCGGCTCAGTTTCCAATGGCTCCTAATGAACTAGGTTTTATAGAGAAGACGGCAACTAAACAGCAACAACTGGGCAACTGTAACTGTGCCTGCTGTGTGAGCTTGTTCCTAGACGCAGCTCTCACTCAGAAACACAGAAGTGATTTGCTAGTCACCTAGGAATAAAGCAGAAATATTTGCTCAAATTTTTTGAACCAGCTTGTCTCCTCTAGTTCTGAGAGATATTGTAGGCACTCTGTCACCAGTCTGGCCTTTATCAGAACTTCAGGACTAGCTCCCAATCCTTAACATATATTTTCTAGGAGGAAGGGGTCTCAAGACAAATTCCTAAACAACCTACTACATACAGTGGGACTGCACTTCACCAGACAGATCAGCCACTCTCCACAGGGTGAGGCAAGGGTCTATAATGAAGTTGAGCGCTGCTGATAAATTATCCCCAGGGTAACAAGGTACTGGGTATGTATTTTATTAGGTGAAGAGTAGAAGAAGGATAACATCTGGACTCACAGTCCATCGGGCTAAGTCTGCCAAGTGTTCAGTTCTAGCTACAGTGTATTTGAACAATACTATAACAGTTAAATGGATTCCCATGGCACGGATCCTAATGCAATCTGGAAAATGAAATAGCAATAATACAATGGTGTTTACCTTTGACATGAAAAACACAATGAAGAAAAAAGTCTATCTGAGAGACAGCACATAGTCAACAGCTATTTGAGAAAGCAAAACAGTGAGCAGCAGAGATCTCTGGGCTAGAAAAGGTTTAAAACCTTGATCAATGTGCTGCAACAATCCAAGTGGCCTGCACACTGAAAGACCAGCCCTTCTTTCCATAGCACCATTCACAGCTTTGGGTTAATGGACATGGGGGAGTACTGGCGATATTAACTGAAATAACAGTATGAACTTGTTTTATGCATCAGTTGTCAATACAGAGGCTGCCTGTTGAAAACACAAACTCCCACGTTCCATGCCTTCGAATGCAATATGTAGGAGTTCTAACACAATGACTAAACATTTCTGGACAACATGGGAGCTTCTCAACTACGGTAGCAGCAGGTAAGCAGCAGGAGCCTCACCCGATATATTGCAATCAAGCTCTGGCAGGATTTCAGGCCGTGGGGGACAGCAGGACTGATTGAGAGGTATGAGATCGGAAAACAAAGTGAATTGTGAAATCAACGCACACTGAATGGGCTTGCTCATATAACGCAGTCAGAATGAATAACAGACATCTTAGCACTCCCAGTTCTATGAGCTTTTCTTAATGATTGTGTTGATGAACCATACACATACACAGCCTTAGCTCTAATTTAGCAAGAGTTGTATGTGCAGGTAGTCAATGTCACTGATGTGACAATATGAATCCTTTCAAGATTGCCTTATAGCTTGTTTACAAGAAAATAATTTAATAACAATGTGTCCATGTTATTTATAGCCCATTTTATTTATAACCCATTTTATTTTGAAACAAATCCACTGTTTGGGGGGGGGGGAAGAAAAATTAAACATACTGAGACACAAGCTTTTTTCTTCATTAGTTTTTGGCATGAGTACAGCTTCTCATTTTGTTGACCTTGATTAGTGTCTTTTCCAAGTTCTTCCACCTCTATTTCACCTGAGCCAGTGCTTCCACCATTCGGAAGCCAATCTTTGGCTTCTAGAAGTCTTTGGAGCCTTCACAAAGCATGCCATTTAAGAATGGCTGTGTGTTTGAAGAGATTCTCCCTTTGCAGCCAAGATCAAAACAATTATTTTCACCAAAAAAAAAAAAAAAATTGGACTGACAGTCTTAAAATAATGGCTGTGGGATTTAGCTCCAACTTATCAACCTCCTATTAAGAAAATGAGCTATATTTGCCCTGCAGAATGAAAGACAGGATTTTAACAAGTTTTATTTCACAAACTGATGACTATTTCAGCATAACTTTAAGTTCTTTAAGTTCTGTAATCACATGCATTTTCCAACGATATGTAAGAAGGACAAATATGATGACAGGGTTGATTCAAGAAAGTAATGGTGAAGTAGCATCTGGTAGCACCAGAGACCAGGAAGAGGTGTACTCTGTACAGTGTTAGCCCAGTGGTATCCTGTTGATCAGCTTCTATCTGTATGTACAAAAAGCTGCCAGCATGTTTCTGTTATGAACAGTCTCACCACTCACATACATACAGACTAACAGATTTTATCATGTTTCCCAGGCTTTGTATGCAAACATACTCATTGACAACATCAGTTTCAGGTGCTTCAATTATATCCAAGCTTCTCTGCACACTTCTGCCCTTGTGGAGTAGACCCATAGTCAAGTTTATTCTTCTTAATTCATTTCAAGGGAGCAAGTAGTTTCCCTTGTTCCAGACCCAAGAGGACAGACAAAATGCCCAAATTTGCCTTGCTCAAAGTCCCGCTGGACTCAGGAGGATGTTGTGGAGAAAGCTGGACACACCCATTATAAAGACTCTGAAATATTAGAATTGCCATTATACAAACACTCTGGCACCCATGTACAGCTGAGCCTGCAGCCTCCTATATCCATGACACACACGACATGACTGCAGATGCCCCCGTCAGTTGAGTCTCTGTCTCAGGCATTTCTGCTGTCCAAGTCACATGAGAGTGCACAAAAGCAAACTGATATTCCAGAGGGCCAAGACAGAAGCTGCAGTTGCAATAACCCTATTTATCAGGAAAGACTGAAGCATGGTGAGAGAGAATCGTTTCTGATCTCTCAAAACAGTGTACTAAGGGGGCAAACCATCTCATATCCCCTCACCCATGTTACTTTACCATTTGAACTGCCTTGCAGACACCTGGCATGCATCACACCCCTTTTTAATCAATGTAGGACACAGAATGTGTGCATACGACATATGCAGCCCTCAGGTCATTTCACAGTCACAGAGGAACTGATAGGAAATTAAGTAATCAGCTCCAGTTATACTTTGATAACACCTTCTAAATCTCACTCCATTAAACAGTAGTTTTCTAGCAAAATGAGAAACATTTCAAAAAATAATCACAACATTTTAAAAGATGTTGACCTATATTCAAGAAAGAAACATCAGGTATGAGAAAGAGAAAGCATGTAGTTCTGCCTCTCTCAGACACACAGGCACACCTGCTTTGCTGTTGTTGACAGCAGTTAGCTGCGGGGCTCTTCCTGGGAGACATCCTGCATACCACAAAATAGCTGTAGAATATGAACTGTGACCCCCTTCAGCTTTGATAGACTTGTCATTTCTCTCAAACTTTTCCATCCATCACGCACACTCTTTCTAATGTTTAACTCAATTTTATGAAGATCCCTGGAGGGAATTTCATTGCTTCTCTGACACTGCTTTAATTGCTGTCAGGTGGAAATAGTTTTTACAAGTGATTAGTCCTATTTCTAATCTCCTAATTTCATTGGACACTTCTGGTTGCTTCTTACTTGTACGAAAAGCCTGTGATTTCCTGACATGCTTGTAAAATGAATCTCACCTGCAAGTTTCCTCACCCTCAGGTGTGCTGAGAAGACAGGACAGCAGTTTTAAAGGAATAATTTACTTTTGTAACAGGCAGAGATAGTGTGTGACTTTTTGATTGCTCCTGTCATAATAAGCAATTCAGGCAGTAAAAGCTCTCTCTATTCTCTTTTCATTGTTTAGGATGACAATCAAGAGAGCTACTAAAATAAAACCAAATATTGCCTGTGGCAGTTCCTGAAGTGACAGGATCTGAGATTTGAAGGGAAATGATGTTCTTTTTGTTCTTTTCAGTCTTGAGATAACACAAATTCATCAGCTAACAAATGCAGCTGCCTTGCAGCATCTCCAACACAAAAAAAAAGTTGTTAGGTAAAAGCCTAACAATTTAGAAATCTTGTCAAATGAAAATTAATATGAAACTCCTAAGCATCATTCCTTGTTTTAGACCAAAACACATAAACAAAAAAAATAGCAAATAAAAGTGATCACATCAAATTACATACATTTCAGGGGAAAAAAAATCTGATATTCTGGCTATTAAGCCCAAGAGAACTTTAAGCTTTTATGGAGGTTTTGTTGGAAAACAAAAGGAAGAAAAGCTTTCCATGGAAATGTATAGAGTCTACCCCTGTATAGACATATATGACTGACATGGATAGTCTTAAGATAGAAGATGGCAATCTAAGGAATTTATTGCAGCTGATGGATAACATTTTGAAGCCCCAGGAAGCCTATAGGAAGAAGATCTGTGCTTCTTGATAATGCTTGACACCTTTTTGAGTTTGTCAAGAGATCTTTGGGCCAGGTTTCCCAAAGGGTTCTTGGTGCTGCTGCTGTAGAAAAAGAGAGTATATTCAAGAGGTGGTGAATGTAGTAGCAGCAAGAGCAGCTCTTAGTTCTTTCACAGGCAGGAAGCATCATGCATCCATACCCACCTTCTTTTTTCCTTCAAGAAAAGGTAGGGAAGGGCACTGGTTAGAGAAGCTTTCAGCTCCATGCTGACCTAGGTGTAAAACTGAGAAGAGGCATTCAAACATTCCCATTATTCTTTTCAGGAAAGACCAGGCTGCATTGATTCAGGGCTCTTTTTTTCTTTAGGGGAGAAAAGAATTTTACAGTATGAAAGGAAACGCATACCACAGCCTGAGAACCCCAGCTATAGGGCAATGATAAGGTTGAAACCCTAAGCCCTTATAAGTCAGGAAATACCAACCAGATGACACTTGGCCCTCTGCAATGTGCAGAGCCCTTGTACTAGCAGCATGACAAGGCCAGGGAATAGACAGTTTTGCTAATTTCTTCCCGTAGTGTTGAATCAATTCCTTCAATCTTATATATATGTGTGTATATATATGAAAGCCTATACAGAACAGCCAGCTTAAATAATTTGTAGAGGATGTAAAGAACCAGACTGCAGCCACAACTGCCTGATGAACTCTACTATTTGTATATCCTCCATTATTTGTGTTCAGCCTTGCCTGCAAGCAGGTGTCATTCAAGATGTACTCTTGTTTATTACTGAATTTGATAATGATGGTAGACCAAGAAGGCTAACCAGTAAGGAGGTTCTTTTGCCCAAAACACTGTACAAACCTAAAGAGCTTACGGTCTACACATAGATAAGGCATGCAAACACTGGGAAAGAAGATGTACTAAGGAAAGATCAACTGTATGGGGAAGGAGAATATTGGAGAAAAATCTGCAAAGGCCAGAGAGAGCCCAGTTATAACTACAAGTCCCAAAAGTCAGCTTCCAGGTCCTCTGGGCTTCCTCCTACCTGCAGGGTTTCAGCTAGCTCTTTTCTTTGGTTTCACCTCAATACTACATGTATTGTGAACCTGTGGTTATCTCACCAGTCACTCTATCAAACCAGCACTGCTGTGTCTACTGAGCTTCTGTGAGTTTGTCACCAGCCACAAAGGTGCATAAAGCAATCTCTGTCAGCCATTTAGTCTTGGTTTCAGATCTGGCTTTGCCATCTAATGGGAAATACTCCAACTCTCTTATTGCTATACATCTCTCCTGGTCTTGTATCTAATGAACGTAAACACTGATACTTCATAAGAGAAGTATTTGATATCCATTTTGCACTGGAGAAAATTGCTGCACTAATTGCAGACAAGTAGACATTTGAGCTCTGCTCTTTGCCATGTTTTCTTCAGAATGAAATCAATTATCTGTGCATGAGTATTGCGTTGTAATTTTATTGCAAATTAATGGAAGTCCATCACAAAGCAATGACAGAACTTTTGCTCTGAAAGTCATTCAGCACCTGGAAAAGGGAAACTTAAACAGAATGGTAATTTACCAACTGAACCCTTCTTTCAAAAAATCTTTCCCTTTCTCTCAGAAATGGAATTTATGGAACATTTCAAGGAGGAAACATGATGGAAAGATAAAACCTCCTATTCAAAGTTCAGATTAGCAACTAAATCCACTTAGACTGAAACCTATCAAAAATTTGGCATACTTGAAAAGTGCCTTCCCGGGAGGACACAGTCTGAAATACAATCCCATTAAATACAGTGTGAAAAGTAAGTTGTTCACCTTGTTTTGTCTTGCTCACCAGAATCCATGCAAAGAATGCTGGGAAAAGAAATGCTATGGATACATGCAATGAAATTAACAGACCATATGCTTTCTGCAGACTGAACCCCTCCCGGTGTTCCACAGCCAAGAGCAGCTCATATATTAGGTCATATATTTCCTTCTGTCCACACCAGCCTGCTCTCAGCTCTTACAAATGCAAATGGTTAATTAATGTCAAGAAAAGCCATGTTATTAAAGACACTTTCTTTTTACAGAACTGCATTCTCCCTTTCAATAGTTTCTGTTGAGACTTTTTTCCATTTCAGATTTTTCCCATCTGAGTACCTATCTGATGGGTAACTGAATGGCAAGTGCTGAAAAATCAAGGTCCCCAGCTCCCTCCCTCCTCCCCTCCACTCTAATGCCGCTGGGCAGGGAAACAAGGGCTTTCCCTGCTTTCAGCCCTTCCCGGAGAAGACGGGGCAGACCGCTCTGCTTTTGCGCTCCCTCCCGTGGTGGATCCCTGAAGTGCCATGGAAGAAGACAGGTGATCTCCCTGCCACTGAGGATGCTGCGCTTGTGATGCCACCCCTTTGTATTTGCAAGGCAATGGACGGGGGAGAAATGGAGAAATACCTGCAGAGATCCCCTCTTTTCCCCTCCCCGCTTTTTATTTTGCCCTAAAGTCTTCAATGACTCTCCCCCCCCCCAAAAAAAAAAAAAAAAAAGAAACAGCCTACACAACAGAGTTAATTTACTAAGCAATAAGCTTTACTAAACAACTTACTAAGATCAAGTCAAAGCTTTATTTAGTTTCTTTGTTGTCAATCGTTTTTTATTCCTGTACTCTCTTCAAGGTATCTTTGAGTGTATGCTATTTTCCACTACAATGTAGAATACTTATTTCAGGACCGGGTTTCACTTATTTGATTTCATTTCTTTCGTAAAAATTTTTACTTTGAAAAGTGATGTTTTCTTCAGTGATTTTTCACTCTAGCAGGCACATCAGATCACAGGAAGACCGCTCTCTGGACATGAGCAGTATTACACAGCACTACTGACATAAAAAGGTGGGAAACAGTGACCACAGCATTTGACCAATACAACCTTACAGTGCTTGGTGCAACTTCACAGGCACCCCTTTGTCTCCACTAAGTGGTATCAATATGGATTCTAAAGTGAAGGAGAATTGATTAAAAGACTGAGATTAAATGCACTAAATAATTCTTCACCCACGCAGATGGGAATGAGGACAAATACATTAACTGGGACAACTGAAGCAGAGACAGTTATAAGCTGGGTTCAAAGTGTCCTCCTGCTTCTAATAGTAACTCTCCTTTTAAGACCATTAGGTTCACCTCACAATTCCAAGAAGGAATCCAGTGTGTTTGGATGCCTATAGAAAGTTAGGATGAAGATAAGTGCACTGATATCAGCATGGCATGCACATATCAGCCTCACTGAGAAGAGATCTCAGGTTTTAATATCACCATCTTTCTGAGATGTCAATGCCATATTTCCACCATGTGTTCTCCAAAAGGACTCTAAGATTTATCATTAGCAGTGGGATGAAACTGTGGAGAGCAGCACCTAGCAAAGAAAAAGGTTTGGGAAGCAATTCTCTACTTTGTATGATCTAGATCCCAAACAGATTATTTACTTTTTGGTCTGTGATACCTCAGGACATGTGGTCTGATTTTGAAGCAATTCTGCTCAAGTAAACATGTAAACATGTTACGGTTAAAATATGGTCTGTGTGGTTATGGCTAAAAAGGTCTGTGCGTCCACCAAAATGTCACCATCCTTTCTAACCCTACTTCAAATTAGTAATGACATTCAGTGGCAGACTTTTACTCAGACTGAACTCCACCACTGCTCCACTTTACTCCAGATAAAAGCAAGAGAAAGATAATGAAACAGAGTAATTGTTTTCCCGTTCTGACATCTACAATGTCTACAGTCTGCAGGTTTTCTCTGTACTGTAGCTTGCTACAGGGATCATAGTGAGTCCATCCTGATTACCATTAAAATTATTCTTTATCTGTCACTACTTTCATTTCAAAAAATACATAGATGTGTTCTTAGCTCTTACACTGCTTATTCATTGACAGTATCTTGCTCTAATTTTGAAAAAAAAAAAATGATGTTGATAATTGTGTGCTAAATCTAGCCCCCCCCAAAAAAAACTCTGAGTACTTTATGGCAGCAATTTTATCCCAAAAAGTCTGTAAAGTACAGCATGAGCCATGACATAAATAAAGAAAGAGCATTCCAGAGCAATGGAATTTTTCTTTGTTTTTCATGTAAGTACTCTTTAGGTGCTCTAGGACAGAGTAAAAGATTTATAGTATGTCTATGACACCTAATTTGTATACAGTTTAAAAAATGAACACCTAAAAGACAGGAAAATATATTATTACATCCTCAGAAAAAATCTAAGGTCTCACTAAAGAAAAGAAGATCTTTACTCAGTGACTCAAAAGATGACAGAACAAGCAGCCTAAAGCAAAAAAAGAAGAAAAAATTGCTAGGTTTTGGATAGGTATGAGGTAAACATTCTTGAGTGAGTTTTCTAGCGGCACACTGACCAAGCCAGGGAGAGAGCTGGAAAGGGTTGCCTTCAGGAAATGTTTTCTCTTTCCATCCCAACAAGAATTCTACGTTGCACTCTGTATTAGCCTGCATTTTCAACAGCTGATGAAACACTTAGTGGTCATTTTTTAAAGGTAATAAATTAAAAGGAGGTGTGGGGGGGAATCACTGAAGGGCAGTTACTAACTCATCAAAGCGATTTCTTCTGCAAGGACTGGCTAAAACTTCCATTTGGGACACTGACACACAAATGACTTCACAGGTTCTGTGGTAAGAAGTGACACTAAATTAACTTTGTTGCTCGGTGACCACTGACAATTTGGTAAAGTCATATTAAGAAACCCTGTGATACTGAGCAATACCACACTGACATAGAAACCAGTCCATATGCTTTTGGGTAGCTTTCACTTCCCCATAACCAAAGTTTGTGTCCTCGTATCCCATGAACACCAGCACTACAGCAACAACTGTAATTCAGACCAATTCCCTCTCTACATAGGGTAGCTAGACAAAGACTGAAAAACCAAAGGGAAAAAAAATGCAGGTATTTGTGCTATACCTTCTCTTCTCTGCTTAGTTTGTTTACTCATGGCAATATCTTGCTACATCTTAAGTTATCCCTCCTTCTCTTTTGGCATAAACTATTCTGTGTAACATTAGCATACTGCAAAGTGTAAATTTTTCCTAAAGTATTTCTTCTTTTCAGGCTCCCCTCCAGTGTTGTACTGGAAAATGTTTTATCTCCCACTGTAGATAATATTAAGGCAGTGATTATCAATTAATAACCAAAAGTGGATATAGAAATGTCAACAGAAGCATATCTCATGAGACTACACAGGGGCATTGAGACCAAAATGATTGGCATCACTAGGGCAGTATTCACACAGTCAAAAGCTATTTTGATTTCATAAATTCTGAGGAAGGCATTCCAAATTTTCATCGTGAGATGGCTTTCACCATGAATTTACATGTGAACTCTTTAAAAATCTCTCTCACAAAACAATATTGAATCAACCAGAAAATTAAGACACACTTGAGTTTTGATTCTAAAGAAAACACAAAATGTTTGGAAATCCCTGAGTCCTTTGCAAGGTGTAACCTCCATTCACTCTGCAGATTGCCCAAGAACATCGGAATTTGTTCAGATAAAAAATGTTACACCTGAACCCAACTCAGACCTTCATTTGCTGTTCAAAAGTAGGTCTTTGATTCCAACTCTTTTTTACTCAGTTTTTAATTTTCGGGCGCCTCTGTACTTCCTGGTCTGAGACCTGACAGAAAATGGAAGTACCAAAATACGGTGAAAATGGCTGCGCCTGTGGTGAGGCTGGTCTGGTTGAAGAAATGGAAACGTGAGCAAAATCCTGAGCAAGCCAGATCTTGAAAGGATCCATAGCCCAATTTCCAAACCAACAGGGATCAGATAGGTTTTGGATAGCAGTTAAACCTTTGGAGGCTTCTCAAAAAGAACCAAACCTTGAGGTTTGCCAGTTGTCAAGGAATACACAGAGATGTTCCTCGAGGTATTCAGTAGGCAATAGGAAACGGATGATAGGATCAAAACTGGCCACAATATGCATGATCTAATTCTTTTTGTTTCTTCTGTCCTGCTCTTCTCTCCCCACTCACATTCACTTCTACTCTCCACAGCTGGTTGTAAAATCTTACCGGTGTGCAGTCAACTTGCCATCTCTATTAATGTCTACTACATTATAAGGTGCAGCTTATGTTGGCTGCATACACAAAGATTGCTTCTGACCCCTGATCAAAAGTTTGCTGACTTTTTCAGTAACAAATCCCACAGGTTTTGGGTTTGTTTCTTTAGTGAGAAGTGTCTTGAGAGTTTATTGCAAGGAAGCATTGTTGAAAGTGTTTTATTTTCAGAGCTGATGTACCCTTGGTTGTACCAATGCCCATTTGCAGTAACAATGTTTTTAGGATCTGGAGCCACTTACAGTTTTATTTATGGTCTTGGTTTTTCAGTCACAATTAGAATAACTTTTCCAAATGTTTTGGTTCGCAGGCGCCATCCAAATGGGCCCTTAACTTGGAAAGCTGTGATTGTGTTTAGCTTCCGTTTACTGAACTACCTTAGTGGTCCATCCTATACTGGTGAGTGTTGTGGAAGCTATCCAGTGCATTAAATGCTATTGAATATTCATGAAGCGTGCGCCAAGGGAGAAAAAGAAAACAATTGTTCCCAGAAATATTCAGATTTTGATGAAAGGAACTATTAACAGGCAGGGGTGTTCATTTCAAGAAGTGATTTCAAGCAAACTTTTTTCCTTTTTAAGATCTATTGATTGTATTGAGGGAAACACACGGTTCAGAAAGGCTTTGAAAGAATAAATAGTTTGTGGTATGTTATAAGTCATCAAGATTTTAAAATAAGAAACACTTTTGTCCTATTGTTTATACAAGTACATCCACACACAACACAGCAAATGAGATAAAAGGTAAGTTGATGGTTTCAAAAATGCAGCATATACAGTGCCAAAGTAAGTGTGTTGGTAAGTGCAGTGATCATAAACATACTTACTGGAGAAACAAAGTGGGCTTTCTTCAAAGTATTGTGTTTCAAAACAAAAGTACCTATATCCTTGATATGCCCATTGCCCTAATACAATATGTCAACAAGACTCAGGTATCATTGGTTTCATACATCCAGAAAGAAGGGGTGCATCTCACTGAGCAGAATAAAAATAAAAATACAGCGTTGTAAAAATGTTCTGACAATGTGTTAGAAGAATTGCAGAGTATTACCTGGCTTTCCATAAACAAGGTAAAAGGACAAAGCTACGTAAGATAATTTCTGGAACATAAGATTAGTATTTCACACAAGGGGAGAAAAAAACAGGGGCAGCCAAATTGGCTACAGTTCCTCCAGATCTCATAGTTTCTTATGAGACAGCTCCCAGACTACCTTTCCAGAATGAAAGCCATTGTTCTGTTGCCAATGTTTGTTCATTTGAAACAACAATAAATACAACACTAAATAATGCTCTCCTCTCACATGCATCCCTGTGGCTCAGTTAGAAACTCATAACAGGAATATTATGTTTCTCTTCATTTTGTCTATTATTGCAATGTGGTCCTACTCAGAAGATGAGAATCCAGGAACAACTTCAGTAATTTTTGATGACACGAGGCCAAGATTGGTACAAATTCAAAATAGCTGTGGCCTATCTTTAACCCAGTGAACCCACAGAAACTCTGAAACTCTTAGACTCTCATGCATATCATGGCTCCCCAATGAAGATTTAGATGTGCATCTGCCCACTTCTCATGTTCCTCCTCTACCATGACACACAGAGAGGGTATGTCCACAGTTTGGGCAGAGAGGGAGATGTTACAGCACTCAAATTTACTTTAAATATAGTCATAAAATTGTGGTGGGTAAGACTCTCAACTGCTGTTGCATTTCAACTACCTGCTGCATTTCAACTACTCTGATGCATCTGCCTGCCAGAAATTGTCCTGATGGCTACTATCAAGGCTGTATGAAGCTATATGCTCATCATTCCTTGCAAACTTGCAGTCACATAAGACTGCATTATAAGATGGCAATCAGAAATCTCTTAGAGCTGTTATTTCTGTGAAAAGTCTGTTATTTCTTGCTATTGGACTTTTGTGAAGCTTCCAACATCTGAAAATTACATATTCACCTGTACTATAGACATGGGTGGTTGTTGCGCCATTTCTACCCTAGCAAAATGCAAAAATATTATTCCTAATTAAATGGAGACACAGCTCTTTAAACTACTGAAAGTCTTCTCTGAAAGTAATACTTGATCTGCTTCTAGAGCTAGCGAGGACATAAAGTTAAAACAGCCCAGAGATCTGTTTAGACAGATTAAAAACATAAAAACATAAAGACTGATAGCCTCCCTCTCTGCTAAACCATCATGCAGTTTGTTGCTTAGAGCCCAGAGCTGTTCAACACAAAGGCAAGGAAAAAAACCTCTGATCCATGTAGTTACCTTTTGGAAAATGATGTTCATTTTAAAGTTACTTTTGCTAGAGGGAACTTTAATTTGATTGTCATGTCACTGCTAAGGTTCATCTAATGTCAGATTTACCACTGCAGTAAAGGAGACTGTGCCCTTGATATTGCCACCACCAGGAAAGATGAGTATACCCGTGACAGTGTACTACCATCAGGGATGTACCCTCCCTCTCTGTAATTATCTTGTAGTTTTTATGAAACTCAAGTCCAGAGTGAAGCACGGTCTGTTCCCACGGCCTCTGGTTATTTATGAAAATATCAGCCTTTATTTGTTATTTTTCACATCACAAATAAAAATTAAATCTTCATTTGATGTATAGAAAAGAATGGCCATTCTCAGTCATCACACACTGGCACAGCAGGTGAAAAAAAGGTGTATATTTTCTTGGTCTTTCCAGACAGCCTGGGCTTGTTGTTCCTTATAACTATGCAGCACATATCCATGAATATTTGAGAAAGGTACATGTGGACAGGGATTATACAGTCTCTGAGCTATAAGCAAAATGACTACAGGAGTAAAGAATGATTCAGTGGTATTTGTGGCTGTAATAGCTTTTTTGTTGTTTTTTAAATAGGCAAGGACAAAAATAGCAGAAATAAACCTGCCTTATTCAAAGTGTAGTCTTGTGGGAAGATGTAGAACCTATGCGAGCATCAGTGTGTGTGTGTGTGTGTGTTGTTTTCTTCCTATGGGTGTCTGCCTGCTCATTACTTGTTTGATAGAAGGATTTCTAATGTAGTCTAGTATTTGTACGGGTGAGCCATTTCTGTAAGAAGAGCACAGGCAGCGGAAAAACTAGCATGGGCTCAGTACCCTACTGACAAGGCTAGATACGCTTACTGAAATGTTCAAGTTTAATTCAACCTGAAAGCTTAAAGTCTTCAAAACCATTACCTTTTTGGTAGCAGAGGGTGGGGATTCCAACAGGATTGACTTTTCTGGTCATGGTTCATAAAGATGCACACTACCATAAGGTACAGAACTTAATAACGTACACTCCGGATGGGTGAAAGAAGGAAGAGAGGGACTTCAAATATCACTCAGATAAGACTGAAGTCAAATACATCCACATGAATCTATGACATTTAATTTTTAAAGAGTTTGCCAAAGTGCCCTTGGCCAGATTTTTCTTTCCTTTTGTAAGGTAGACAACCCCTCACTGAATGACAGTTAATTCAGCATTGATTTATATATGTATGTTAAAAGGCATTGACAACATTGGGATTACGTATCATCTAAATATAACAATGTCAATCATTCTTATTTTACATTTGGACAAACTAAGTTTTGGTAACATTTTTGGTTTACTTCCGTGCTAATATTTAGACCTCTTTTAATGTACAGAAAAAAAGATATAACATGTAATGTCTTGTAAATTCTGTTTATACATTTGTGAAAGCAAATTTGAAAGTAAATTGCAATGTTAATCTGTTAACTAGAATAGTATATATTACCTGACAGTCTAAGGGTGCTTCAAATTAGGGTCTTAAACAGTAAAACAGGAAAATCAATTAACTTTACCTGTCCCACTCTTTCAAATGTTACACTCAATAAAATTCATGGAGCAAACTCATTACTTTAAGGTTTTCAGTTAGCAGCTTCTAATCTACAAATCATTTAGGAGGAAAAAAAATAGAGAAGGAGGTAAAACTTTTTGTGAAGAATTTCAGGTATGAACAGCTCAGCTGTCGCTCAACCCAAATTTCTCCTTGAGCTGTCCCTATACCACCTTATTCAAAAAGAAAAGAAAAGGGAAAAAAAGTAAAACCCCAACTCTTAGTATTTTACAGAAGTTTTCTGAAAGACTGAGACAAAAATAGGGTCTAACTCACTTTGCAACTGTCTGTAACTTTGACATAATAAACTCTAAGGGCAAAGCCTTCACCAGAACACTTAAAAACAGCTTGAAAGAGGTACTTGCTGCCCATTATGTTTACTCAAGCACTTGTTTAAAAACACATTTAAGGAAAATGTTTTTATTTCTACAGATTGCATTAATTATAGCTTTGCAAACACTGCAAACTCTACAAGAAGATTGAACTGAGCTATTAGCTGCAAACCTCAGGTCTTGGCTAGAAAAGTGGTTATGGTTTATTTAGCAAGCCTAATGAATTGGCTCACCCATCTCTACGCAGAGTTCCATGTTTAGCATCATGGAGCCTGGAAGAGACAGAGAGGCTTGTTTCACGTCTCTTTATAATTAAAAATAAAGTAAAATCCGTCAACCCGAGATGGTCCAAAAGCAGAGCTTACTGCAGCATTATTCCTCTTCGGGAAAACAAAAGCACTAACACGGACATTGACGCTGCACCGGAGCATTGCGAGGACCCACACTAAACTTCCATTTGGCCGCCGCGGGCAGCTCTCCCCTGGCAGCGCCCGGCGGGGCGGCGGTGCCGGCTGCTCGCCGCGCTGCCGGACGAGCCGCGGCGGAGCC
>VXAY01004360.1:120318-142238 GCA_013399855.1 Oxyruncus cristatus
AAAAAAAAAAAGGCCTTGCAGCTCTACTGGCAAAAACTGCTCGGGTTGCCAGGATGTGTTATTTCATCCTTGGAACCAGTGCACTGTCAGGAGTTGCACCACCACTTCGGGGTTTATTGATATAAAAATTCCAGCCCAGATACACTTGCAAGCTCCTTCTAGTGTACACTATGCCTGTGAAAAAGAGTATTTGAGAACTTCTGGCATTAACAGATTATTTTTTTTTAGCACATTTTTACAGAAATGTGGGATAAACAGTAAAAATAACTTAGGCTAACAAATTCAGTGCCTAAGCAAATATTATAGGGTGCTTTGTTAGACTGGGGCTGACACTGAAGTTAGGGAAGAAAAACAAACAACAGTGTTACTTTTCTTTGAGATTTGTCTATGGTCAGTCCTTTTAGATACAACTAAAACCTAAATATTGTCTCAAAAAAAAAAATCCCAAGCCACGTACTCTCCTTAATTCCTGTAAATCATATTGACATCATTTACATTCCTCTGGTGTAACTGAGGGAAGAATTTGGCCAAGAAGTATTGGTACTGCTCTTTTGCCCACAGTTTTTACATATTTCATGTGGAGAGGTCTAACTTAATATCAGATAGCTCATTGTCTGCTACCTTGGCAGTCAGCATAGATCTCCAAGGCCAGACCTAGTACTGGTGATAGAACAAACCAGAGGGAAAATGGTTTGGCACATCAGTGCCTAATCCATGCAGCTAGGATGGGTCCAGAGAGCAAACTTGTGTCTAGGAATATCTGCTGTCCTTGAGACATCGTTTATTCCCCAGTTGTCTCGAAACTCTTCCTGTTTCCCTCCTACACAGCTCTGAGGTATTACTTTTTCTCAACTGTGCCTTCTTCTGGTTGGGAGGCAGGACTTGGCTTTTCTCTTCAAGATGCCTCACTGCTGCAGGTGCCATTAAAAATATTTTATTTGTTCATTTCCAGAAACCCAGAGAGTGAAAGAATCTGAGGTAGAGCTGAACACTACTTTGCAAATACTCTGGAAGGTATGTCCAGCTTGGCACTGAGGTTAGTCAACCCAGTTGGCAGGAGAGCAGAAAGTCCTTTTCTCTTTCAAAGATGAAATCTGAATGTCTGCCAGCTTCCTGTAATTACAAGCCCCAAAGAGTGTCTTCTCTGATGTAACTAGAGCTCTATGGGTTTTGTCATTTCATGTATCAGTTACCACTTAGTGCTACATCACCAGGCCAAGTTGGGAATTTCTTTTGTGGGGAGACCTCTTTTATTAATAAAATAAGAACCACATTCGTTCTCCAACATCAATCTCTGTTGGCTACTTTCTTTTTGTCCCCTAGTGCAGAGTTTCAGTCAAATGCTCCTGGGGAGTATCCCTTCTCTCTTGCTTGCCTCTTTGCCTGCATTTAATTCTGCATCAGTATATACAGTCATCTTTTTTTTCTCTGTGATAATTATTCCCACTCCAAAACAATAAATACACTTTCTGAACAACCTGTTAGAGTCACTGTGGGTTGAAGTTACTATGGCTCCTGGTATTTGCCATGCCTGCCCATGACTACCAGTACCTCAAAGTCACACCTGACTGTACAGTCACGCCCATTGCATGTGGCAGTGAGATTGCAGGAAGCTCCTGACTGCTGCCCAGCTGGAGTCAGGACTTAGGAGGAATATCACTGGCTGCAGGTTGAACCTGAATCAGATTTTTTCAAAATCTGCTGAGAAACTGTTAAACACTCAGATGACTTGCCAGTGCTGAATGTTGTCCTGTCTGCACCTGGTTCTGCACCATACAGAAGGTAGCAACCAAAACAGCTTTATATTGGAGGGTCAGTGACGTAGATGTACAGGTTGTGTCTGAAAATTGATTCACCTGGTA
This sequence comes from Oxyruncus cristatus, assembly GCA_013399855.1. NCBI lineage: Eukaryota > Metazoa > Chordata > Aves > Passeriformes > Cotingidae > Oxyruncus > Oxyruncus cristatus. Next base: position 122,181 of record VXAY01004360.1, read on the forward strand.
TGATGGGGAACTCTGACTTTCTTGGGCCCTTATGGAAGAGTCCTCAGAGGCTTGTGTAACGCAGGTAATTATTGCCCTTCGTGTATTCACCTTTCTCCATTCCTGTCCCTATCAGGTAAGGACCCACTGCTGGAAGACAAGTCTTTTCCTGCCTGTGACTGAAGTGTTATCACAGGAGATTAAGAGAGAGGAAGATTATGAAGAACATTTTGCTAAGCATCTTCTTGTCTCCAGGGGGAATCTCTGGCAGGGTTCTGCCCCACTAGGGGCTTACATTGGAGCAGTGGCTGCTGCAGACAGGGGAAATATGCTTTAATTTTTTACTTTGTTGGTAGAAATACTGTGGAATAAAGAATTCCTGGAAGGTAAAGGAGAAAGTAATACAGCAGCTGTTACAAAACCATCTAACTGCCCATATCCTTGTACATTTGCTTAGCTCCTGTTCTTTAACTTTTCTTTCAAGATGAAGCTAAAGGAGAGAAAACTGAAAAAATAAACTAACAAAGTAAAAGGAGACCTGACAGTGAGCAGACATTCTTTCCCAAAATAAGTGACCGATTTTGTTCAGTAAGCAACAGACTCTGACTCTGGCTTCAATTCTGCAGCTGAAACACCCCATGCCTGTGATCTGTGAGCTCCAGCCACAGCTTTCCCAGTGTGCATCCCAGGTCTCACCTCTCCAGTGTTCCTGGTGGCAGGTGATGCAGTCAATCTCCCACCACAGCTCTTCTGTGCCTCTGAGCCTCACTCTCTCCACTACCCAGGCAGTGACATTCATAGGCCTTTAGGACCAAAATCAGTCCAAGCCTCTAGCGCTCTGTTAGCTTGAGCTGGAGTTATGCAGTGGAAAACTGAGAGATTGAAAGGGCTGAGAAATACCGTAATATTATATAAATCTTGTTTTCTTATGAGTAACTTCTAAAATTGTATTCAAATAAGCCAAAAGCATGGAGAAACAGCCTTCATGTGTTTGCCACTTGCCAGTTAGAAACCTCTGTGTGCAATGATTTACAGTTTATTGCCAACCACACTGTCATTGATACTTGAAATTATTTTACATCAGAAGGTTTTTGCAGATTTTGAAAACATTTGGTTTTGGTCTGATGGGACTTCTGAGTCTTTTGTAAGGTTGTTGGTTTGCTTTTTGTTCTTTGCTTTAGAATTGCAAGCTCCATCCCTTCCATTAACCTTCCTCACCACTTGTTCTCATAATTTATGAAAATATGAATATTATTTTCCGTGCTTATAAACAATTTATTTTTTTAATGAACCGTAATCAGAAAATATTTCTGTGACCTTCAGGGAGTCAGCCTAAGTAGGTTTTGGAGCCTGAGGTACCCAACTAATTTTGAACAGTTGAAACTTAGAAGGAAAGTGCAACTGAAGTTTCAGTTGGTTTGGGTTTTGAAGCAATCACAAGCTCAAAAACCTATGAAGGCAATTCGTTCTTCTGACTATTCAAAGAAGGCAAATTTTTTCACTTGTTCACTCATAGCTTCAGTGTCTATCCATGAGATTACCTGTGTGAATTAATCCCCAAAAAGAAAAGCTTCAGAAAACTTATGTGAACATCTAACAATACAGCAGGAAATAGAGCTGTAATCTTGTATGTTACCTTATTTGGATTGTGCATAATAATTTTTACTATGAAAACAGAAATATTTTTAAAGGTTGAAGAGAGAGAGCAACTACAGCATGAAAAAGCGTTCTTTCAGGAAAAGTTAATCACCACTAGTTTTATCACTGGAATAAGTATTTTCTTGCTACTACTGTAACACAGAAAACCGTTTTGCTTCTTACATTACTTGTAGTTCAGTCAGTCACTCATGATAATCAGTGATAAAGCTTCTGCTGATAAGAACTAACGAAAATAAGTTATTCTTAGAAGTATAAACATACATTTTCCATAAAATATATCTCATTTCCAGTGATAAAACTAAGAAACATGACTGTTTTGAAATTACATTTTTTATTGTTCATCTCAAACCCGGAATTCCCCAGGAAATTTCAGTGGAGTCGAAAAATTCACAGCAAAATGTTTGATTTGGTCAAAAAGCCTCTTCAAGATTAGATTAAACTATTTCAAGCAGTTTTACAATAGACTCTAAATTGTGTCTTTAATCCAATAAAAACCCATCTAATGAAAGCCATCTGCAAGTAGTATCATAGTTACTCCTCACCCCATCCCTATTCCTGCTTGAAGCTTCTTTGTATTGGCAGTTACTATGAGTGGCCATTGGTTTCCAGCAGAAACCTAGTAGTTCAAATATCAGTTCAGCCAGTTAGGACTTTCTGCTTCTTGCTGCCTCTCATGTTGGCTCGTGCTACATGTCTGAGCCAGTCATGATCACTGTGCAGCTCATTTTGCCCATCTGATAAGAGGATACTGTATTTGCCTCCCAGGTGTGTTGTAGGGACACAGTACTAACTGTTTGCTAAGACCTACTGTGGTACTTGAATTGAAATCCTGCAGAAGGGCAAAATTTCACAATGGAGTTGCAGCAGAGACTCACATAATCATACTTCATGTTTCTCCAGTCTAAAGAGTTTTACTCAGGGTGTAGTGAAATGAAATGATGGCTAAACTAATTTAAGACATTTGAAAGTCTTTGTTTCCACCCCTGTGCTACATCTCACAGTCCAATTACTTGTGCTAGGATCTGATTTTGGGACCACACTGTCCTTATCAGTACATTGACCTGAATGAGAAATTATGTTGGTGAGGAGAGACTTAGTTTTAACTAGTTAAGTTTCCTGATACGCTTTCAGCATCTTCCAGAAAAATTCAAAGTGAAACAAATAGCAGGGCAGTGAAATGCAGCACACAGGCAGAGACAAGCAGGTGAAATGGGCAGAAGTCCTTAAACTGAGTTCACCAGCAAACCCCTCCACTGAACTGCACCTCAGAGAGGCCCTCCCTCCATGCTCGGTAACAGTAGTTACTCCCAGCACAATAATAAAATGTCACATTGCAAAATATGCAGGAAACATGGGAGTTAGGAGTCAGAGTGAGTCACACTGTGGAGCTGGGAACCTAGAGGCACTAGAAGTAAGTCACACACCAAAAGTGGATTGGACAGCAGTAAGAGAGCAAATCTGAGTGCAAGTGTCCTGCATCTTGATTACAAAGCTCATTTTATTTCCCATGCTGCAGTACACATTTTAGATAACTATCCAACTATTTCACTCTTTTTGCAATTAAAACACAGCTTTGATTCCATTTTAATTGAAATTTCCCATGAGTGAAGTGCTACAGGTGCCCTGGAGAAAATTGGCTTACGGAGGTTGGCTAGTCATGTATGACACAGGAGTATGAAACAAAGGATGGGCAGTTTGATTGAAAAGTAATTATTTTTTTGAGTGCACTTAAACTCTCACAATGAAAAGAAGGAGTCTTTGAAATACTTATCTCCATATATGTTGGCATTATTATAGAATGCTGATATTAAAAAAAAAAATCTATGAGAACAGTTGAGAACACGGTGAGCATGCCATTACTGTGTCAATCTTGTGAAGGGAGCCTCAGATGTGTCCCTGAGGGACTCTCTGGAAGAGTAAGGATCTGTCCTGTGTGCCTTTTTAAAGATAATCCTCCAAACTTTTTAGAACTCCAACTTTTCATGTTGTTGGAGATCTTGAGAAAAAAAATCTTATCTTTTGATTTTCTGTATTTCAATTTTTTCTGAAAGTGACTTTTGAATATTTATTTAAATTTTTCTTTAAATTCAGGTAGATCTCGGCACATCTGAAGAGGTGATTCTAAGGTCACTTATGTGTGGTTTAGTGTTTATGCATAGTTGTCTACCTCTCAACAGCATTTTCCAAGAGTTTTTTAAACAGAGAAGGGCTCATGTGTCAGCAGCATGAGGCAATTCTCCTCTTTTTCCTTATCCCATCCCTCAAGTGTAAAGAAAAAAAAAATAATTAATCAAAGAAACAAATGTGAAATTCTTCATTCTCACTACAATACGCGGTTGTCCAGGAGGTGTACTCTTCTTGGGGAAGGGGAGTGCCTTCCCCTGACACAAAATGACAGCTTTAATTATCCCATACATTCGTGATTTGTTTTGGAAACTTATTTTGACACATGCAGAGCCAGAAATTGGAATAGCTTAAGGGAGAAAGGAAACCTGTCACAGATGTGAGTGGCAGGGCAAGAACAAAAGACTGAATTTCCTCTTTGCCACCACAGGTCTCTGGGTTGCCATCTTTTTTCGTAGCAAACTGGAGAAGAAAAAATTCCTGAAAGGAAAGCTTTGTCTTATCAAGTGTGATAACATCTGACAAACTGTACAGATCTTCCCCTCTCCCTTCCCCTCTCTTTTGTAAAGGTTGGGGCTAGGCTAACGACAGAGTAGCAGGTCACTGACCTATTAGCCTCTACCATCATTTTACCCCAGGCCCTGAATGATATCTGCAGACAGGTCCATTTGGAAAGAGAGGCAATAAGGTCACCACCTCCCCATTTCCTTTTCACCACTATCTCTGCAGCAGCTTCTCTGGGCTTGACTTCTCCATCAGTAATTGATGTGTTGAAAGTTAAGCATGTGCTTAAGTGCTTTGCTGGAGTGGGGCCAGCATGTGCAGCACCTGGAAAGGTCTAGTCCCGGGCAAAGGAGGGGCTGGCTCAGAGCAGCTGCCTGTGTCTCCTCATGAAGCTGCTGAGAAGCTGGGCTTGAAAACCACCATTTACCTTGGTCTTCTTGCTGCCAGCCCTGTCCAAGGAGCTGTATACTACCAATGCAGAATGTGCAGAAATCTAAACTACTTTAAAATATAACATGATAGATGATTTTCTTTATGTTGTCTTAGAGAAATGAGACACTTGTCATGATCTGCATATCTCTGGTTGCGTTTCACTACTCCCCCTGCTCTATCTCCTTTGAATCCATTCATCAAATTGATAGAGTAAAAACAATCACTGAAAAAATTAAGATCTTCCAAATTTCATTAAAGTAGATGGCCAGAAATACTTGCTAAGATGGAGAAAGAGCCAAGGGATCCTCCAACTGCTGAAATATTGAAATCATCTTCAATGATATGACATGTTCTTGCGAAGCCAGCCAGTCTTAGTGCTTCCAGAACAACTTCTAGGTACTGTGTGTCTTTAATTAGAGTGCATTATATATTGACCTGACTCTTAAAGCTGGGACTCTTGGGGAAAAAACACTAAGAAAAAGGTACTTCCTTGATTCCCCAGGGCTCCCAGCAAAGCTGAAAGGAACCACTAGCATTAATAATTAAAGCAAAACAAAGGGGGGGAAAGTATTTAAATTCTTCCTGTTTGACCACTACTCAGCAATATTCTGCAGACAGGTCTTTGCATTGTGCTAATAGAACAGCTTTTCTGAATTTGAGTAAGGACTGTATATAAATTTTGTGTTAAAGAAACAAACCAACTAAAAGATTTAACATAGAGCATTTCATTCAAGTGCTCTTCCAGGAGGTTGAAAAACACAAAGAAGAGTAACAGAAAGATTGAAGTTACTTCTGCAGTAAAGCAGTCTTGAAAATAGCTTCATTGATCTTTTAATTATGAAAACTTCTATGCAATTCAAATTCCTTGATGCTGCTGAAAAGGAAAAGAAGAAAGAAAAAAAGAAAAAAGAGAAGTGTTTTAAACCTCTTTGAACAGATCAAATGCAAACTCGAAGTCTATGTTATTTGAGGAATTGATAGTAAAGTACTTATATTGTTCTCATATTGTCTCTTAGAAGATACGGAGGATGGTTTTGCGAATCTCATAACTTAGACTTCTGTGGAAGTACAGAAACTTTTAATACTGGAAATGGTAAACAAAATGTCTCAAAGAAGCTTTGGCAATTTCAGGAGTTGGAGTAGTGGGAGTTGATGCCTCTGCTGTCTCACATGGAGCAGGACATTACAAAATTACAGCCACTCACCAGTTACAGACACCAGCAGCGTCACTGTATTTAGATATGTTTCTGTGAAAGGACAAGTGCAAGGCTCCAAAGGCCTTGGAAGGCTCCAGATGCTCCTGCACACAACAAATGCAGTCCAAGAGCCAGTACCGTCTTTAGCAAAATCTGTGTAATATTATCTGCACCAAAAAATGGGGATTAATTCAGCCACTTGGTCTGTGAAGCAAAAAGCAGGGGTAAAAAGCTTGCTTTCTAGGGTTTGCTGAACACAAACTGTGCTTGAAATAAACTGTAACCTGTAGCTGGTGATATTGCTTTTAACTGCAGATGTGCTGAAATGAGCAACTACTTCTCTTCCTCTTAAAAGGGAGAGATGGATGCAAACACAATAATGTTTTCTTTAATGTTACTTTTGCAATTCCTACTATACAGATAAGCCAGGCTTAGACTTTGATTTCATGACTAGAAGTCAAGGGGGACAGAGTTCTAAGGTAGATAAGGGCTTGGTCCAAAGTTCACTGAAGTCAATGGCAGCATTTCCACTGTCTGTGTGATTTTCAGATCAGGTTGCATAGCTGTAAATAAGAAGATTCTCTTGAAGATGAAATATGAAAATTCATGTGAAGTAAGTAGCACAAAAGCAGAAGGTGAAACTAAATTACATTATCATTACCTCATAAAGTATTAACAGGACCTTGCATTTTTAAAAGCAATGGGTTTTGGTTTGGTTTGGTTTGTTTTTATCTAGTTTTTCCCTCTGTGTTGTGCTGCTCTACAGTGCACACATGGCACACTGCAGTGATTATGTGTCTTAAGCCTCTGGTACCACTCACTGACTGATAAAGAGGTCAGAGGGGGAGTCTGGGTGATGATAGTGGAGAGAAATATTCCAGAAGAAGACTTACAAAGGGCTGTGAACTGTGGAAATTCACTCTCTTACTGTCACCAGCTATTAGCAGGGCCATTAATAACACAACTTCCAATGTATAGGTGCATTAGCTGTTGTCATACTCTAGTGATGGACCTTCTATAGGACAGAGAGATCAGTGTCTTTATACTATAGGATAGTAACAGCCCTGTGCTAACTTCCCTCTTCCCTTCACTCTGATTTGTAGAAGGGAAAGATATAGTTCACACACTTTTCTGTGGTTTTTTAACTCTTTTATGCACCAGTCTTTCATATTGTTTGGGGCAAGTGCTGTACGCAGTGATTTTAACACTCCTGCTTTCAATGTTAACACGTTACATGTTCTCCACTCAGGAATTTGTAAATACTTGCTGTTGGGTTACTTTGGTTTGAAACTGAGTCATTTGATACTATTTCTATTCTCAATTGCATGATTTCTATCCCTGAAGAAATTGTACAATTTCTGCTTGCACACTCAGTGGACACTTCTCAACATGTTGGTGATATAACAGCTCAAGGTTTGCAAATAGGTCAATTTCAAACTTCATAGCAGAACATCAATTTTTGACATTTTAAAGCTTAATTTATGTGAACTGGCAACACTGCAAGTGTCTTATATGTTGACCTGGATAGAAAATTGCTGTAAAATTCATGTGAACCTTTAAAATGTATTTTTATTCATTATTTATTTTGGTTTATAATTCAATGCATATCCTTTTTACAGATTATAGTCCATTCCCTAACCAAAGCAGGTATTTTTTTTAATTGTCATTATAATGCTTTCTTTTGATGGCTTTTAAAAGGTTCTGATGAGAAGTATGTTTTCTTTATAAGAGAAAATTGTCATTTGGCCTCTAGAAAGAAAGGGAAACAAGCAAATTGGAATGAGATAATGATAAAATGCAAATTTGTGGTGGAAATACAGAGATGTTTGGCATATTTCTTTGTACATCTAGCGAACTCAGCAGAAAACCTATCAGTCTTTAAAAAACCCATGGCATTCTATTTCTGTCCTACAGATTCTAGTGTTTATAACCTGAGACGAAATATGAAGCTCCAATTAAATCTGTGAGGGTATATTACAGTTCTGTGAGCAACTAAAATGAGATTTTATTCTTTGTGGGTACGTACCAATTTATTAATCTATTTCAAATTCCAGAAAATCAGAACTGAAAAAATAATCCAAGAACCTTTTACAACTGCAATGAAATATATATGCTTATGCCATTTTCTATTTCCCTTTAACATTTCAATCTTTTCTTGAACATTGAAGTGATTGCATTTCACTGGCATGAATATTAGAGAAAAGGAATTAGTAAAGCTGGTTGAATATTCTCCCATGAGACTACTCCAAAAAATGCCTGTGCAACAGTTCTTGCAGGAAATGCTTTCCTGTTTGTCAAATTCAGATAACAGCAATGATATCATATGATGCCAAAAGACTGTCACAACCAGGCTCAAACTTGGCAGATAGGCAATTTATTTTGAAGCAAGTATATTTGGGGGGAATTATCAGTATGAAAACTTCGATATTTCTGTGGATTGCCTGACAATCAGAGAACATGTCCAGAACAATAAATACTTTATATCCTGAATTGTTAGCAATGGTCTAAAAACACAGAGTAATAGAGGAGACATTTAAAAGGAATTTTTCTCAAAGCCTTTCCATGGTGCTTTCACAGGCATGCCTGGAGCACATGTCTGAACTTATTGTCACTGTAGTTTCAATCTATCATAAATACTGGGAATATCATGTTTGGCCATGGCAGAGGCATGGGGTTGGCACAGCAAGACAAGGCAGCAGATAGAATTTCTGTGACTAAAAGCAGAGGCAGCCTTATGGAACAGCATTTACAACAAATAAAGCTTTTGCGTTCTTATTAGGGAGGACTAGGATTTGCTGAATAAGAGAAGCTAAACATTTCCTGTCATATTTTCGTTAGATGTCTTACTGACCTAAGAACCTCAGAAGAAACCTTATTTTAAAATGGATCTAAGCAAGCAAGACAAATATATATGCCTGGTGACCTGATGGGTAGACAAAAAAAAAAACAGGGATGACTCTGGAAGGAGGTGTGTCCTGACAGGAAGTCAATGGAAAGATGACATATGTATGTACTTGTGCCTGCTCTTTTTGTTTGTTTGTTTGTTTGTTTTTTTCTGAGAAGAATATGCTGAGATAGCAATTTTATTTTCCTTAACCTTAACTCACATGCTTATTCCCAATGATAATGTCTATTTTTCTTGGGAAAGTTAGCACGGCAGGGTCTGCTCATTCCTTCCATCAGATATGCAGCCATACGAAGACAGAACCATGTCTGTCTCACTGCACTTTGATCTATAGCTTCTCAGCTGCTGTGCTGTATGTTATTGAAAAGGGGTAGGTTAAATACTCTATGATACACAGTACATGATAGTGCTCAAGTGACTGCTGGCCACGGGCTAGAAAGAGACTATACATCTGGATTGCTACTTTATAGCCAAAATCAATCTCCATATTTTGAGTCATTATATGATCCTCCTACCTAATAAGGAGAGACCTCTGTTTTGCTCCAAGCTAGAGGAAAGACAAATATTTTCCCTCTTATCCTGGAAGAGAAGTAGACAGTGTCTTTCCACATGCTTTCTTTAACCTTTGCTGTTCATCTTTTGGTCCCTAAGCTTATTATTACTGTTCAGTGCTTGTTATGAAATCACTGACTTATGTCTTCTGTTTGTCTGGGCCTGTGTAATGTCAGATGCTTTGACACTGACTTTCAGGCTGGCCAGGGTGAAATCAAATCACAGCTTTCTCAAGCTACTAGTTGAGACACTCTGGCTGACATAGCTGCCATTAAATAACTGTTCTTTGTGAAGTTGCTAGTCCAGTACCAGTGGCTGGGGAAAATCAAAACAAAATAACACTAAGTCCTGTGGTTGTGGAATGACATCACATGTGTTTGGTGTCATGCTGGGTATGTTAAGTTGAAGTTTGTTTCCATTCAAGTGGCTTCTTTGGCAGCCAGGATGTGCTGATGTGCTGTTGGAAATGATTGTTCAAGAGAAGTCTGTGGGGATGGTTTTAATGAGTGATTCAACAAGACTCAGACTCTTACAGAATTCGGCCTGGTAAAGGAGAGCTTATGTTTAAGGAGAGAAGAAAAAATGAGGAAAGAACACGAAGTTTATGGAAAAGACATGAACATGACCAGAGGAAAGAAAATAAACTGAGAAGAAAGGAAGTACAGGACAGAAACAAGAAGAAAGAAGAATGATGGGATGGCACCAAACACACTACTCTATACCCTACTCCATAGTAAGAATGTCAGAAGGAGAATTAATCTGTTTCAAGTTGTCTGTGAAACATTTATCTTACTCAGGGAACTGGACCCTGATTGTAGGCCTTGACATAAAAAACCACAATCTATTATGAAAATTGGTTTAAGCTAAATTCATGTTAACTATGTGAACTTCTCTCTCAGTAATTATGCACAGAGTTGTTAAACCCTAAAAAGTTCCAGGTACTTAAAACTTTCCAGTTTGCCTCCATTCACCTTTAAATTTTCATTTCTTTTTTTACAACATCAATAAAGAAAATGAATCATCTGATATTAGCTGTGTGTCACAGATCTTGTTATTCACAGCTTATGAAAAATTGCCTGTCATCTGCCAGCTTCCTTCAGTTATGGTCTGGACACCTACAGAGTTGATAGATTGTCCTGTTGGTAGCACATGTGGCATATAAGTGCCTCTCATCAGGCTTGACTGAGGACATCTGCATTTATCAGTCTGCAGCTCTTCAACCTGCTAACACCCATTCCTAAGAGGATAATTTTACACTTGAAGTAACTGGGTGAAAAAAGACAAAGTTTCCAAACTAAACTAGAGCAAATTTGGTAGGCCATCATGAGGTCACATTCTTTTCTTAGAGTGCTTTGATCCTACTACAACATCCTTGAATTCACTGTTTTTTCTCCTCTGCAAAGGTTTAAACCAGAATCCCAACTTCTCTGTCTTTTCTCTGTAGCATAACCAATGAACCTAGGAATTAAAAATGGAAAAGCTTTCCGGATCACAGCATAGCTGAGATGTGAAGGGGAGTTCTAGATGTCTCTAGTTCAGCTCCCCTACTTAAAACAGGATCAAGAGCAACTCACCTAGCACCTCAAATCTGTATGCTTTCCTTGCAACTCTAAAATCAACAGCCCAGTCCTGTGATTCACCTCTGCAAGGAACTTTTGTGGATGCGTAATTACCCACCTATTCCAGTGGAAAGTACTCCTATCAGTGGGTGATCACAGAACTCAGCTTTGAGCCCAGTGCTGGGAGAAAGCACGACAGATACCAAACTACCTCCCAGTTCCCCTCCCTTTCTTTGCAGAAGATCAGCAGGGATAGTCTTTTACCTGTCATTTTTAGCAGGAACGTTTGAGCATGGAAATGCCTCCAACCTACTCAGGACTAGATCTGTCTCCCTCTGAATATCATTTCCTCCATTGCTCTGCCAGTATCCCAGACTGTTGATTTTCTGGGCAGGATGCATGGTTCATCTGTTAGCTCAGGCCCTTGCCTAAGGACGTGGTAGTGAACATGTCCAGTTTATCCTGGAGGGGACTCCAAGCTGAGTTGACACAGACCAATAAGTTGTCTGTTTTATTTGCAAATTTCTACTGGTAGCCAGAGGCTGTCTGGACACATTTAATAAATTTTTTAAAAAGTAAATAAAAAGCCACTACATTTCATTTGAACTTAATTGGCACAGGAAGAACTCAAAAGGGAGCTATGTAAGGTTTTATGGGGGGTTCTTTCGACAGAAGCCAACATTTGCCAAAAGACAGAAAAAAACACAAACCCATTGCCAGAACTTTGTTTCTCAGTCACACTGCTCTTCTACATTACATATCAGCAAAGAATAAAATCCAAACATAAAGAAATACAAAGATTCACTGGCTGTCAGTATAAATTTGTATTTCTTACTTGTCACTCTCCATTTTGCAAGTCACAATATCTGCAATTATTTCAGAACACATTTAGATTGTAACAGTAGAAGAAATAAGGATATTTAGGATGCAGAGGGAAAGTAATAGGGGGAAAAAGATTAAAAAGTTTAAGAAAGATGAGTGAACAAGGAAATTTGAGGTGTTGGAGTTGTGTGGCTGTTTTCCATAGACTTGTTCATGGTTTAGTATGCTCTGTACTTATATAATGGTGTTCCTTAATTTCTTGTGCCCCACTTGTGTTAAGTTGTATCAGTTGTGTTATATCAGTTTTCCAAAATTGCTGCTAATTAGGGAAATAATACTGACCAGTTTCACTGTAGCAGACATTTTCAAGATGGGAGTCTTCAGCTGAAACAAGATGAGGGGTCTATCACTCTATGATAAAAAATACGATCATGGAATAGCCAGCAATTTACTATACAAATCATCTGTTTCCCCTCTGAGTAAAAGAAGCTATTCACATAAAAATCATATATTTATACTTAAATTAGTATTTATAACATGGCTTTCTTTTTCTTTTATTTCTTTGCCATCATCAAAATCAACTTTTTCTGAAATGTAAACAAATTACTTCCCTGGCAGTTTCTGGGACCCTTGGGATGCCACCTTTTTCCTGGACTGCAGTGACACCTAGTGCTCACACCCTAAAGGTGAGAACATCCTGTGCTTTTGGCTTGTCAGGTTTCGAATATTTTCTCATTATTATGCACTGCCAAACAACACTGTCAAGATCGTTAATGCAGTCACACCACTTTATTTATAGTGGTTTAGATCTGCGGGGGGCTGGGAAGTTCCTCTAATGTGAACATTTGTATGATAGTCTGTGCTGAGGCAGTACTGGCCGAAGGCAGGACAGGGGCAACAGCATCTTTGTAACAAAGCTGGGATGTACCCTCATCTCTTCTGAACATGAAAGCAACACTTGGGATCCTGGCCTAGGGAGGCTTTTCACACAGCATTTTCAAGGTCTGGCCTTCCAAATGGCTGTGAATTAAGCCCTGAATGCAGGGCTTATAACGTCCAAAGGCTGCCACACCTGAAGGAGTATCCAATAACAAAAAATGAAAAATTTGGAGTATCTCTAGTTCAATTTATCATGTAGTCTACAAATGAGTAGCTCCAATGGGATTCATTATGTCTTGGTCATGACTTTGCTGCCACTGTGTATGTTGGACACTGGCTAGTCAGAACGAGCCTCAGAAAAAGCAGGACACCACGAACCAGCTGGTTTCTTCTATCTTACTTCTCTGTATGTTTGCAACCACTGTGCTTAGTGCTGTAAAACCAATGTTTTCACCTCTCCAGACCACAGCATACATTTCTGCAACTTCTCTTCTGTCTGTCCGCACTGTGCAATGCTATGTAAGTTACCAGGAATCTCCCCAGAGCAGGCAAAAAACAGCAGGGTTTCTACCCTTCTTCCAAAAAAACATCACAAACAAAATCAGGACCCCTAACTTTTTACCTTTGTTTCCTGCTATTAATAGGTGGCTGGCATCCTAAAAATGAGGAAGGCAGAAGTGTATCCTATATAAAAAGATAATATAACTACAGATATCCCATACAAAGCATCTTCCATCTGACAGAGCTGGAAAGTCATGCTGCAGAGGAACTCTTGGTGAGAGTGCATGCAATTGCCTCACCAAACTCTAGCTTCTTTTCCTTCCAAAGAAACAAAATCTCAGCTTTACATGTTATCTCCAATGGTTAGGTGCCATTTCTTCTGATTCTTTTGTGGGTTTTTTGAGTTACAATCACTTCCTTCCCACAAAATTCCCCCAAAGTATTGTTAGTTCATTAGTAAGTTTTAATAACAGAGTAGTATACTGAAACTGGGTAGTATGCCTTCAAATAGATTGTGAACTTAGTATGGGTTCTTGCATTACCTGCACAAACTTCACAGAAGCAACCATGCTTGCCTGTTGCCTGATACTTCTCGTAAAACTCACCTGTGCTCAGACCATTTGCTCACACCCTAAACTGTCTGAGAAGGGCACACGCTGCCTCACATCCAAAATGGGGCTCAGCCCTTCAAGAGGGATTCTTTTGTCCCACACTCCTTGACCACTGGCTCCAGAAAGTTGGGCTGGGTTTGTAATCACCTTCTTCTCTCAGCTAGTTTGAGATGGTGCCATTTGCCATTGGTGAGACTGCGAATGACATGGAGGGGGGCTGTTGGCCCATCATGGCAATTTCGAAGTCTCAGAAGGGCCCTGGAGCCCATCCACCACTGTCATGATACTCCTGGTCTTGTCTGTAGGACCTCTCACCCACACTACCCATTCCCCCACCACACAAGTGTGGAGATGTATCTGAATTCAGACAGAAATACCCACTACTCTGCCCCACCACTTTTCATCCTTGCAGCAAGGGTAAAATTGAGCACAGCTGTGTGAAGCAGACAGATAATCCACATCTTTCAACTGCAACTGATAAACCATCTAATTGGGACCACTCCTTCAAATGCAGGAAGACCTACACATTTGTTCTTAGGTGGTTTATGCTGTTTCAGGTGGGTGTCAAAAGTTTCAAAACAAATTTGAAAGCCTTTTTACTATTATGACACTTCTAAAAAATCTGTTTCTTTTTAACAGCCTCCAAGCTCAGCCTAGGATCTGGAAACCAAGCTGCATTCCCCTGAGCTTGGGACAACTGTCTTAATGTTTGGCAGGGTAGTTGATGCTTTTGTGTTAACCTCTAATGCTCAGAGCCCAATTGCTTCTGTGCATTTCCAGGCAACAGTAAGGATTGCACAGGTGTGATAAGACACAACTTCTAATAAGAAGCAGCACCAATTGCTTCAGCAAAGCCATGTAAACAGCACCTAAATTGTGATACTGCAAAACTTGGACGTGGGATCCCCAAGCCATATCAGAGGGAAGCTTTTCTTCCAGTTGCCACTGCCCCTGAGCATTGCAGTGTCTGCCAGGGCTGGGAGGGACTGCCATGCACATGGAAGTTGTCTCCAGCCTGGTCACTCAGCAGACACAGGCACCTGCATCGAACGTCCCAGCTGGAAGCATTAACAGCTATGTGCTCTGAAAACAGCAGAAAGATCCTGTTTACTTTCCGTGTTGCCCATGAAGAGATAGGGATATTTTAAAACTTTATTCTACTAACCTAGGAAAGTAAAAATGATAGCGAGACAGGTGGCTATGACAATCCTCACAGAAACTGCCTTTTCCAGAAAACCCTACTTCCTTTCTGAAAGGGATTTCAGCTCTCATTCTCAACAATAGTGATGCTTCAATTCCAGTGGTTGTGGAGAACAGCTAAAAATATATTTTAAGTGTATCATACAGGATCAAAAACTGGAAGGTAAAAGACACAAACACCCTTTTAAAAAGAAGAAAACAGTCTTCAAAACAATCTCCTTCTTTTTGAAGCCTGAAAAATGAATTACATCAAATTATGCTTTGTGTTATTGGAATTGTTAATTGCTATTAGATATCTATAAGGAGGAGATCTGAGGAGAAATGCATTTCCCTTCTCATTTTATTACTGTAAAGCACAACACTTCTTAGCCCTGAACTGTTGTTTGCCATCTCCTCCAAATTAGAAGCAGTAGTTCCACAAAATGGTGTTATGGTAAATAAGATATGGACAGGTTTACTGCTTGACTTGCTTGGGTTCTGCTTCCCTCTGGGGCACAAAATATTTTTGTTTCCCAAGGGTCAATTGCTTATCTTTCCTGTGCCAACCTCCTTAGACACAAACCATGGATAAAAATGCATTAATGTTGTGAAGTTAATTACATGTTCCAGCCTAAATGATTATACGATTCTGTGATTTACGGAACTCCATGAAATCTTCCTTGAGCATCAGAGGTGTTCAAATTTGTGTAAAATACATCGAGCATTTTTCATTCAATTGGCAGCACTCTTTTAGATTGTCTTGCTTTGGCCTCAAAGGGTTTCGGTTGAGCTGTGGCAAGGACTTGTCACAGAGAACATCTGGAGATGAAACAACATCCATGATGTACTTTCTCAGCTCTTGGTTGAACAGGCTGTACAAATGGCAAGCTCCATCTACGGGGTGAGAGCCACCAGCTGCCAACGGTACAAGTCTGGCTTGGAGAAAACTCATTTTGCCCTACAAAAACTCTAGTTTAGCTATTTTGGATTTATAAAGCACTGCATTTTCTATTATCTAATGGTACATAAGATAATCAGATGTGGCCACAATTTTTCCTCACGTATACCTCCATACATCCATAATTGTACATACATGTGCAAGTATGAGATTAAAAAAATCAGACCTATCATGGCTAAAATTTTACATTTTCCATTGCCAACAGAATCAGTTATTCTTGGTGACAATAATAGCTCAGAAGAATCTTCTTGGCCCTTTTGGCACAGCAAATCCTGCCCACATGTTGCACTGTGATGCAGAAGACAATGTGAGAATACATCCAAAAGGCTCTCCGACATTTCTTTTTGCAGAGTACCCAAAAGTGCGAGTAACTAAGTGACTGCTCATAGCTGTCTTGGATAAAGAAAAAAACCCAAAAAAAGTAAACATTTGAAAAAAAAGGCATGTAAATACTTAGTGAGGTTAGTAAAAATAGTACAATCTGTGATTGCTACCCTTGTCAAAACTTCAAAGGGAAAATGTACTCATTTCTTTTTTCCTTGTAAGGCTATTTAGAGCTGCCTGATTGTTTACCAAGATGTGTCTTGACAAGTCTTTTCATACTTGAGTGACTCTTTGACACAGAACAACATTTATTATGCACCTTTTTGTATTTTGCATTTTTAACATTTTGTATCTATTACTCTTGCACTAAATGAAGAAAGAAGTGTCTGTTCACTTTGGGAGGTACCATCTGGTTTGAGTTTAGTCATGAGAAGGTGAGGGAGGACCTGTCTCCGGTGCAACAGTAGAGAAACAGCTCAGAGTACCAGGCTGGAAGAGGTCTGTCCGTGCAAAGCCGCTCCATCAGCCTCATCCAAACAGAGGTCACGCCTGGACGAAGGGGCACGCTGGGCTCCGCATCCCCGCCAGTCTGGCTCTGGAAAGGAGTCAATCATTTCTGCCCTCTGGTGTTCTTTTTGAGGCATTGCAGGGAACAATTTAGGAGCACAGGATATCTCTTAAAAGCATCGACAAATGTGCAGGTTATTTTGCTACTGCTAGAGCACAGAGAAGGCAAGCCTTTATTGAAAACAAAATGCCAGCAGGTTATCAAAGGATCTGGAAGCGACACTAAGGGCCTCTGCCTCTCCCTTTTCAAACTAATGCAGCTCCCTGAGGCACAAATGGGTGTTGCCTATCAGACTCACTATTGCCTGACTGGAAGTTTGGATAGCTATTTCAGTGGGCTTGTTTCCCCAGTGTGTTAGTGCCCTCATTACCATTAGTGATGTTGGAAGTTGTGTATTCACACACAGCTGAAAATTCTTCTGATTTTTTGTGTTTTGTCTAACTTAAGAAAGTCCTAAATATTTTTTTTTCTGCAAATATTTAACAAGAAATATCTGTTCTCATTACAGAATTCAACAGGGCTGGCTTTTTAAAAAAAACAGTCAAAGACTCTGGAGAGGATACATTTCCCTCTGTTTTTACAATAACTCGTATGACTCTCCTGTTTACTTTATGGAATCCTTTTATTTTCATCCCTACAAAATTCTAGGAACACTTTCTGTATTCAGTGAGTACTATCATCTTTTAAAAGTGGGATAAAATGAAAGCTGCATTGCCTAAATATTCTATCCATATTTGCTAATAAATGGATTTATTAATACCATGAAAAATCTCATCTGATAAATTTAGTTATAGCACCAACAAAAAAAACCCACACAGAAAAATGGAAAAGATACGATATCAAAGGTATTTTTAAAACTAGTTTACAAATGTTAATATCACAGTCCTTTTGGATAGAGACTATGTAGTACCATTATCCTATCTGTGCATATGTGGGATTCTAGAACAGGTTAAAACAGTCATGTGGGGCTAGGAGAGCTTTCCCAAGCTCTTGATTCCTCCTGGGAGTCCCAGGTGACGTCTTCAGCTACATAAAATTAAGTTAACAAACTGCTTCCGGCATAAACTCCAGCACAATTCAACCCCTCGCTAAACATCGTTCAGTGATATACAGGGAGATCTACATCCTGGGGTAAGTTATCTTGCCCACGGCATAGTGATGTTACAGCAGCAGATATTTTCTGTGTCTAAGACAGGGAGCAAGCCCTTCCTCTCAGAATGCACTGCTTCTAAGGTCCTCATGCCCCCTCTTAACTAGAGATGTGGGCATGCATGACAAGAAGACTTTCAGAGACTATACAGATTAAATGCCCCTAAAGTAGAATGAAGAACAGACAAACTGTAAAATCTGACAATACACACGCATCTGGATGTACCTTATATGTTTTCAAAGATGATTTACTGGTGTGGCTTTGCAGTGGTGCAAAAACTGTGCATTTCTAAAGAAAAGGTTTTGAAGTAATGTGTTCCAGCTGACTATTCAGCTGAGTTTACTTGTCTGACAGTCTTTTTGCTCCACATATGTGTATGTGTATATCTCACAGGCTGAACTGTGACTCCTCATGCAGCTGGAAGCCATTGTTGACCATCTGCTGAAGCCTGAAGGATGTTTCACCTGCTCTTTTCTTCCTTCCAAACTAGCAGATATCTATGCAAGAACATTTCTTATGCTAAGCTGAAAATATCTTGGTGAAAGAATTAGTATGTGCTGATGGAGAAAGGTCCATACTGCCCAAAAAGTTGAAAATACGCACATGAATGATATGATTTACTCTAAGTGATGTTTTCTTGGAGATAATCAGCATTAAAAGGCACACAGGAAGAAGAAAAAAAAATGTATGGGGGGTGTAGCCTTTACAGCTAGATACACCTTGGACTTCTGGTCTCCTGACAACAAAATCCCTAATGATCTGCCTTCTCACACATGTGGAGCCTGTCTGCTTTCCCTTTCATCCCACCCACTCACTTCAGAATCAATCATTCCTAGTGGGATGATGATCCGGTGAGGCCAGTGCTGGTACTGGGCACAGCTGGACACAATTCATTCCGATCTTCATCTGCAGGATGTCAAGTAGAAACATAGTTGCTGTAGTGCTAGTGGAGACCAGAAGTTGATTCGATGCATCTAAATTCAGATTCACCCTTCGCAACTCAGGGGGATTTATTGCCCCAAGTGCATATTACTCAAACAATCTTTAAATGAGACAAAACTGCAACTCCTGTGTGGAACTGCACAGCTCTTCTTAGCATGCCAGACAAGTAGCAGCCGAAAAACTGTGCTCAGACACAACTTTGTGGAAAACATAGGCTGGCTTTCATAACTGGGCTTTATATTAAGTTTCTGTGGGAAGTCTGTAAACTTAAGTTCAGGGAAGAAAATGGGAATTTCCTTTTTTTCGCCCTTGAATATTTTTGCAGAGAAAACCGATAATTATGCTGTGCTATATTAACCAACACATATACACTGTTTCATGTGCCATTAGCTTTCAAATGTCTTCCCCACAGTGCCTTAGCCTCCTGCCAATGTTTCCCTTCAGGCCACCAGAAAACCCTGCTTCCCAGGCTGGCACATTTCTCCTCAGCCCAATGCCAAGAACTTTGAGCCAGGTTGCAATTACTAGAAGAGCTGTTGTGAGCCTTTCAGCCTCCAAGTAACTCTGAGGTGAAGAAAGCATTTTAAAAGTGACAGGATAAATATAGAATTTTAGCAAAATAAAGATCGTTCTTCTGGGCTTGTGTAGGCAGACCAGAATTAGCAAGCATTTTATTGTACTGAATGCTGTTCTAGAGAATCAACACTACATGCTTTGCAAAAGATTTTGTCATGGGTTTACCAGCCTTCTCCGGGGTTGAAAAATTCCAGGTAGATTTCTGGAGCAAAGCCAATCACAAGTTTTAGTAACACCTCTGCAAATGACATATTTTAAGAAAACGGAAGAGAAGCCTGTTGTGCAGAAGAAATTCCAGCCCGGAGGAGAGTGGAGGAGAACAAGAGACAGCAATGTAGCCTCCAAGGTCAGTGTAGCAGGAGCAGGGAAGAGAGGCCTGAGGGGGGCCTCCTCTCCCCCTCCAGCAGGGGAAAAGACTTAAAAACTAAAACCCTGCCACTTGTGGAAGATTATTTGGAGTGAGCAGACCCTCTTGCAGCTCATGAAGGAGCCTGTGCTGGAGCAGAGGAGTGCACGGAGGAAGCTGTAACTCCGTGGGAGGCCTAAGATGAAACAGAGTCCTGTGCAGAGAGAAACCTACTCTGGAGCAAGTTATTCTGGGTAGGACTTGTGATCCCAGTGAGGGATTTATGCTGGTG
>VXAY01004360.1:142487-178979 GCA_013399855.1 Oxyruncus cristatus
AGAGAGAGAGAGATTTCCAGCTACGGCTGATAGGAGCTGTCACCCTACAGATAATAGAAGAAAACTTTCAAGTGCTGTAAAATTGATTTAGACAAACTGTAACCCTGAAAGTAGAGAAGAAACTTTTCTCCTTCTGGGCTTCTACAGGGGGGAGGGATATTTTTGTAAATACATGAAATTTTCTTCATAAGAAAACCTAGTTAGAATTGTTGTATATATTATTCTTTAGTTTCTATCCTGCTAGTAATAAATTTAACATTATTCCGCCACGTCAAGTCTCTTTTTTCTGTATATATACATCTTATAGCAATTGTGAAAAAGGTTTAAAAAAATCAGTCCAGAGTAAACCCATGACAGGTTTGTAAAAATTGTTAGCATTTTCAGCTGTTTCCATCTGGAGAGGTCCAGATGGAGGCTCATAAAGAGCACTCATATTTCAAAAGTGCTGAGTATGAGGGAAAGATGAGATCTAACTGTGAAGTTCAAATGAGCTGTATATGATTTCAAGAAGCCCCAGGGCTCAGAGCCTGTTAAGACACAAGAGTTCCCTCACACATCTTGAAGAAAAGTTTGCTTGACTAGAGACCTTTAAGAAAAAAAATGGAGTTATTTCACCTCTGGGATTAGACAGCAACTGAGCTGTGGATACAGGATCAAAAATACTACACTTGTGTACTTTAATTCTTGCTTAAACTTCATTCAAGTTATTAAATACTTCTTCTCGTCCAATAAGGCACATACAGAATCACAGAATATGCTGAGTTGGAAGAGACTCACAAGGATCATTGAGTCCAGCCTTTATCCCTGCACAGGACCATCCCCAACAGTCACACCATATGCCTGAGCTCCATCTACAGGCAAACATAACATTCATGGAGTAAATGGAATTTCTCAACAGGATATAAAAATCCAAGTGATTTTTCTTTTAGTTCACAGAAACTTCATGTCATATTTACCAGCAGACATCAATGTAAGACTCCAGTTCATTTCACCAAGATGAAATAGAGCAGGTCACTTGTGCTTAGCCTTGGTGAGGAAAACCTAGAATTAATATCATTAGGAGTCTGCAGTAACTGACCTTTATTGCTTAGCTAACAAGCTATGATTCCCTTTTTTTTTTTTTCAAATATGGCCCATTTTTCCATAACTTAACCCTTCAAAAGATTGCTCTTAAATAAGTGATAAATAAATTGTTGTAATTTTGGATGAGACTTCCTCAGAGGGCAAAACAGTCTCAGGGAAGAGTGGGTACCCCTGTGAGGTAATACACCAACACTGATGTCTGACAATACAGTAATGAACTTTCTGCTGTAAGCATTTCCCTCTCTCTGTTAGGAAGATACATAAATAGGTAGCATAGATATCTAACTCTTAAGTAGCTGAACCTAGGTAACCTCAATGACTTGGTATAATTTTGTAAATGAATCAACATATTTTTCTGTGTTACATGAGTTATATAAGCACAATTGTGAGATATGTTAGTACTAAGAAAGAGAACAGATTTTTTTTTACAGCTGCCTACAAAGAATTTTCAGGTCACCTTTTCTGAAAAAAATATTCCCCAATGCTTTTGCATTTCTGAGGGTTTCTCTTTCATAGCTTTGAAACTGGTCTTCGCAGCTGCTTCAATCTCCACTAGTTAAGGAAACCCAGGGAATTCAGCTACCCTTCTGATTCCCAGCATTTGATTCTGATACAGAATTTATACAGAATTATATTTTAGTTCTACCTTTGGCAGAATTTGAGCAGTATTACTGTAGGCTTCACAGTTTTCCTTGAGTGGGCTTGCTGTGAACAGGCTTTGGGTCCCAGCTCCACTGAGGAAATCTAAGAGGCAGAATAGAGAGGGAAGCAGAGGGCAGAGGTTTCTCCTCATACAAGGCTATAATGTCCATAGAAAATGATGCAAGTGGGAAACACTGTACTACCACTAACTTCCAGGAAACTGGTAGACTCATTGACACAGCTTATGTCTCCATATTTGCAATAATGAGTTTTCTGGGAAGATACAGGGTATGAGCCAAAAGCACAATTCCCAGGGAACTGACTGACCCCAGTGGATGGGGAGATACTGAACTAAGGAAGCAGGCTATCTGATGGCAGGGTAGCATCCCCTATATGTCTATCTATTTCACACTTTTTGAAGAAGACATTTGAAGACATTTTTCTTCTGGATTAAGACCAATAGGAGAGGACACATGCAAGCAGTAGTTAAGCACTTTTGCCAAATGCATAATATTTCATGCTACTGCAATGCAGTTTTCAACTCCCTCTAAAGGATATGTATTTTATAGTTAACTCTTCAATTCAGTCCTATAATTTAAATTCCATGGCAAGCTATTGGACCTTTAAAAAAAATAGTGCTATACTGGGCAAAATTTCTGTCCAAAGTATCTTTATATATCTTTATGATGATGTTATCCAGTCTGATTTTAAGAGCTATTCCATGCTATCACCATCTGATACCCATGGAAGATAAATGTTCTGTAATTTTTAAAAAGAGGTCACTGACTGTATTCATACATGGCCAACATATTCCAGACAATTTAGGAATAAAAGTGAACATCTAAGTGTTGTTTTGATTCTGTCAAAAGACTGGGGATTTACATCTATGTGTAGGTATGCATACTCTGAGTGCCAAGAATCATCAGAGAGGGCACTGGACATATGGCTTGTAATACAAAGTGCTTTTGTTTGTGAAGCCTAACTTCTTTATTACATTTTTGTTGGCAAAATTCCTCCTTTTCCAAAGGATTTCACTGCAATTATGTCATATCCAAACCTAATTTTTAGTGTTTTCAAATGCATTTCAATGTATACGGTAAAAGCTCCTGCCAAAATGTTTTCCAAGAAGAAAAAGGTTTTTTGACTGAATAGAAAATTTTATGCAAAGGTTTAAATTTTTTTCCAAAAATGTGTTATTTCAAGTTTCAATAAAAACCAGCATAAATATACATGTATATTACATAAATATACATTATTTTAATGTCACTTGCAGGAACAGCAATTTCCTAACTATTTCTATTCTGAAGCATGATTGGACTGATCTTAATGGGTCATTATGACCCTGCTATACATGATTTTAGTAATACTCTGACTAAAAGTTGAAATATGCTTTACTTAAAATAATTAACCCCACTACCTTTGATTCCTCATAGCTTATTGACTTTAGATATTCATCACTGAAATGTCTGTTTCACTCCATTGTACAGCAAAATCAAATCCAAATCCACTGTTGAAGAAAAAAAAGTATTAAGCAACAGGGAAACCATAGATACATTATGTAAAGAAAAGGTTCCTTCTTCTTCCTCTTCTTCTTCTGCTTCTCCTTCTTCTCCTACTTCTCCTTCTTCTTCTTCTTTTCCTTCTGTACCAGGAGGATACTCACGAGGAGCTTTATTAGATTTTAATTCAGGAAGAACCTCCTAAAGGAATACTTCAGATATTTTAGCATGTATGTCTGTGGTATAATTAACATCTATGTCTGTAAGAACATTTTCTCTCAGAACTCTTCATGTCTGTATTTTTGAATGTCGTGTGAGTTTTTTCATGATAACAGTCTTTCTCACTGTCATGTTACATCTCATTCATCTCAAAAAATTGCCACTCAAGAATTTTACTGCTCCATTTTATAGAGGATATAGTACTCAACATGTCTTGTCTTTGGATTTTTTGCAAATAGTAACAACAAAGCCTCAAAAATAGGTAAGTGATATTTTATTGCAAACAATGAAAATGAATGAATAAAACTGTCCATACCATAAACCAGTCTTAGCTGGTGAAAATTTTTCTTTTGATCCCAAGACTTTAATAAACTTTTACTGAATCATACATAACTAACACTTTTTATGGGATTTGTTAGTTTGTTTTTTGTTTCTATTAATATAAGCAAATGTTCAGGCAATTAAACCAGTCTGATTGCTGTGATGTTGTGCTTTGCACAGGTTGTAAACAGGTACATGTCTGAAAAAAAATAAGTCCTATTCATCAACCGTCCAACAAGAAGTCTGAGGACTATGTCCAACCTGTTTCAGTCCATCCTTCCCTTTTCCCTTGGATCCCAGGCAGAGCAGTTCTCTGATAAATGAACATTGCTCAGGCAGCCCAGATTTGCTTATCAGCCATCAGAATGTTGGAGAGAGGTAGTGAGGCACACAGGAATCACTGCAGAGGGTACAGTGGCCTCCCCCACGAAGTTCCCTTCATCAGGTTCCAGCTGCAGCAGCCAACATGTACTGCATTAGCAGGAGTGAAGAAGACAAATGACAAAACTAGCCCCTGTCAATAAACACTGGCTCAGTCACTTGCTAGGAGAGGTTCACTGCAGAAACTCATCACATCTGTGTCTTTGGAACCTTAAAAATAATACATGAAGTGTTTGCATACTTTTCTGTTGGAAAGATATAAATAACACTATGTCAAAAAATGGAGTTTCTGTCAAACACAATGTCAAATTCTAATTTTCTGTTAATTGCTAAAAAACTAGGCTTACTTTAGCTACAACCTGTACACATTAATAATCAGAATATCTTTCTAGACAGTGGAAAGTACCTCTCCCACAAAGTACCCTCTCACAAAGAATGTGAAGTACTCATCCTAGCAGCACAAGTAAAAGTAGAAGTAAAAATGGCTTTATCTTTGATGTTCTGGATCTAATGTGGAAAAAACTTCATTATGCAACACAGTGGCTAGAAAAAAGATGTTAAATACTCAGAAAATATATATTTTTAACATTTTTCAAATTGTCAACACTGAAAAATAATTAATGTACACCTTTGCTAGTAAGCTGTTTCTTGACAGCAAAGATACAAATTTTATATTTTTCAATTGTTGAATGAGTTTCTTGCTAAAACAACCAAATGCAATAAACATGAAATTATCACCACTGGATTTTAGGTCCAAAGTTCCTCTTACAGAAACAAGTCCAGTTTCCCTTCCAGCCTAAAAGACTACAACTTCCAGTGTATCTACAACAACTGCTGCCCCTGTCCAGGGATGAGGGAGAGGGATGTTGTACGTCAGTGCATGCACAGAGTGCTGTGTCTACCCTACTCCCTTCCAGCGGATGGCCAGGGGGTTGCCTGTTTGCCTTGCTGTGCCTGCCCTGCTCTGGGAGATGGAGAGTCTTGAGCTGGGAAAGTCTTCTGAATCTTCTGGAGCATGGGGGCATGACCATGTGGGGAGGAAGCCTGTGGCGAGGGCAGATATTAGGAGGTGCCTGAAAGAAGCAGAAAATGACAGATCAAAGTCTCTGAAGCAACAGAAAAATTCTTTCTAAGTGACCCAAAGGCACCAAGGGTGAGGTTGTGCAAGACATCTGGGACAATCTGACAGCTTGCTGCCACTGAAAGTGTGTATTTTATGCTGCTTCAAAAAGCTGAGAGTGTCAGACAAACACAAGAGCTCATGTAAAAGAAAGAGCAGACAACTGCAGTCAGAAGAGGGAAGTAAGCCTAGCCTTTGGGGCAGCCATGAGCTCAAATTTCTCAGGAATATTCAGCCTGTGTGGGACCTGATGTAACCCAAAATGCCACAAAATGTTGCTGGACTGAGACTGCAAGCTGAATTGTGAGTAGAAAAGCCTGTTATATTATTATGTTCTCACTCAGATGAACCTGAGTTTCTGTATCTTAAATATTGATTGCCCTAGTTTAGCTAAAGGTAAACGTAGCCTTTAGATGTTTATAGCCCTCTGGGCAATTATGGCGTGTGCACTGTAAAGAAAAAGTCTAGTTAGGCTTACCTCTAAGCTATGGACAACTCAAGATCCTTTCACAGTTAGTTTAAAGATATCCTTGTCTGGATTATTTGGGAGGAAAAAGGCCAGGGAGCAGCTCCCCAAGGAAACTTGAGGGAACATTTGTCTTTGGTAGAGATGAGTGAAGGCAACAATAACCTATGGTGCTATAGCTAAAGAGAATGTGTCCCTAGTCCTTATAAACGGCACCTATCACTTCACAATCAAAAATGTATAATTACCAATCTAAAGCCTACATACAATCTCAGATAATACACACAGGAAATTGAAAACTAATCTGTATGAAAATGCTATAAATAACTAGTTTCAGATTAAATCAAAAAGATTTCCCCTTAGCCTTGGTTTGAAAAGGTACAAATGGGGCAGGACATGAGGTTGATATCAATCTTCTGGAAGATAATTTTTTCCTTCTCTTTAATGGGATTGGAAGCAAACACAAAATAAACATTTTACTAGAAACAGATAGTTCTATGAACTATAAATGGAACTAAAAAACCAAGACAAGAAAAATATTAAGAACTGTGTGTCTTAGGAAGGGACTTTCATTATAGTGAAGGTTTCCAGCATGTACACCCAGAAGCACTTAGGCTGAGAGGTCAGAAGAAGGAAATCCTTTAAGTAGGGTTGTATAACATCAGCTGAGAAACTAGAAGATCACACAAATGAGAAAAGACTAATTACTATATCCCTAGAAACAAATGCAAAGCAGCCTGGAATGACAACTTAGTCAAAAGGAAGTACGATTTATCAATTTCTGAAAAGAAAATTGTTTAAAAATTGGAGGAATCAGTTAAAAGTGTCTTCACAGACTAGAAGAATTCAAGTCCTATCCAAAGCTTTTACTGCTTTTCAGAGGTATTTCTGTGAAAACATTATCTCCTAATAACCAGAACCAGTTTTGGCCTTTTAACCATCAGGAGAGGCTGAGCTCATCTCTCCAAGTCATATTGCAATAATTTCTGTGAAAAATGTTGTTTTAGAAGCCAGAAGTCCTTTTCATCTGTTGAGCTAAAAGTTGGGCTGCATCTCTCTAAGCTTAGTCACCATTCACCATCACATCATCTAATTAAGTGAGTTGAATGTTGGCCATGTTACATTTAAAATGAGTCACATAAAGCATTTTCTAACACAGTTCTTTTAAGATTGGTTGAAACTTTGAGATGTTACAACTCAGATATCAAAATATCTCTAAAACACTTTAGATATTTATATAAGACCTCACAAATTTATACCTATCTGTGTGAGGAAAAAAAAATTTCAAGTTGAGCATTAAGTGGATGTAATGCAGATCAAACATCAACGCCTCTTTTTAATTTTTTCTTCAAATGACCTGCTAAGTTTCTTCTCTAAGTTACTGGGAGAAAACATAAAGGTAACCAGCAATCCCAAATTCTGGGATTGAAAGGCATCAGAAGGGAGAGGAAAAGGGTCCAAAAGTCTGGGTGGCAGCTGTGCCTGTACCTCCAGCCAGCACCCAGATAAGACTTACATCCTGCAAGAGGAAGTCTATGGAAACACAAGTCCTTCTGCCCTCCTCCATGGAACAACCCCTGATCTCGTGCCTTCGCAGCAGTCTGAAGTCACTGTTAACCTGTCATGGGCATTACTGCTTTGTCATGTGCAGTCACACACTTCTGGACTGCAGCAGTGGACACTTCATCAATCAAAAAATATCCATTTTAGGGAAGCTGGTGAGAATCATATCATCACTCCTGGTTTAAAAGCATTTCAGAGCTTCCAAAGTTTCTGGGCTGCTGAGGGCCCTTAGGTTGCAAAATGTCTTTGCAGGGAAAAAAACCCAACAGATCTTGAGGTCACCTTTTCATCTTAGTAAAAGCCTTTTGAATATTTCAGTGATAGTTTCTCATTTTTGGTCAGTCTTGTTCCTTTGTTCAACTCCTTGTCCAACTCCTTGCCAACACTGAGATTGCACACTGCTTTCTGTTATCTAGATAGCTTTTGATATCACCATGTAGTAAATAGCAAAGGACCTGTACTAAGTAATAGGTCAAAATGTTACTAATTCCAAATTTATGGGTCATGGTGACTTGTCTTTTTTTATCCATGGAAGCCCACAGTAAGACAAAGTCCTTCTCTTCTGGAAATGAAAACCTACAAACCCAGAATCGTCAGGTTCAAACAAACATACCTCTCCATGCAAAGCAATTTCACATGGGCAGCTCTTGCACAGACATTTAGAAAATCTGACTGGGAAGCAGGTTGTGAGTGGCCCATCAAAGCTGTATCTGCAGCACTCCGCATTATTCCTGCCAGGGAGGAACAAGGCAGGGCTTGGCACTTAGGGCCCATCCCCTCCTCCAGCCAGGTGCAGGGTAGCTGGGAGCACCAGGGCACTGAGCCTCAGCCACAGGCATCAGACACTTTCCTGGGAAAGGTGATGGGCCCAGGATTGGCCAGGATGTGGGTCTGTGGATGGGTTCAGCTTGGCAGGGCTGGTGGCCAGACAGTGCAGACTGCAAGGAGCTAAACTCTGATTATGCTGAGGGGATGAGAGCCATAGGGGCTGATATGGGATCCTGGGCCATGGGCATGGTGGGGGCTGTCCTGAGGAGCTGTACAGGGACAGTCAGCACTTTGAGAGGGATTTAACAATTTTCCAATTTTTTTAGTTACATTTTTGGTTGCTGGTTTCTTCGTTTTTAAGCGTTAAGTTCAGTGTTCATATTCCCAGACAGATCTGTCTGGGAATATGTCAGGGGAATCCCTCTTCCAAGGAACTGAACTCCCTTTGCCAGACAGACATTTCCTTAGTTTTTCTGGTTTCCCAAAAGAATTGTTGTGACAAGAGGTCATGCAGCAAGTTTTGCATAGATATAAGCAAGGACACTGACATGAGCAAGGAGGGTGTAGAAAACATACCTATGTAGTATAAATGTATTTATTGTTGAATAAAGCCACTTTGTGTTAATTTAGCTACAGCATCATCAAGGGGCTTCTTTCCCCTGATCCTCTCATTTGAATGTCATGGTCCTTCCTACTTGCCACTTACTTTCCCAGAGAGGCCAATTGGAGCAAAACTCTTCAGAAAACATATAGCTATTCATTGCTTAAGAGTTCGTGACAGTAAGATCTCAAGAAGTCCCACTCTTCACCAATGTGTGGAGTTTGCCAAAGTGCCAAAGGCTTTTCTGTCTGACCTGTCAACACCAGTAGCCACAACAGATCTAAACCCAGACTATCATGTTCTCCCTGTAGACAGACATTTGTGGGTTTAGATCCCACACCATATATCCAGGTAAAGTCCACTGTGTGCCAAAGTAGAGGCTCTGTGTTGGTCCCTCCGCCTCACCACTGAGCACTGCAGGGGCCTCGTTCATTCACCATTTCAGGCCATGAAGAAGACACAGAGAGGCCACTAGACTGGTGCTATGATGTCTCTGCACCATCCCCCTCCTGGAAGGACACCAGGCATTCACTCGAGGTATACACACATTTTATTTGGTTACATCAAGCAAAGCACATGCCCTAGACCCAGGACCCACCCAAATTCTTGGATATACCAGGTAGTCCTTAAAGGGGTTTTCCTCTTCTCTCATGGGAAGGAAAAATGGGGACTATCCACGTTTGGAGAAACATCTTTGGAACATGACTTGCTGTCGTGCTGCTCAACTTCTTATTTTCAGGCCTTGCAGTACACATCATATTTTATCTTTGCTGCCATCTTTGTTCGTCCTAGGGTATCTTCAAATTTCTGATACATTTCTTCATTCTGAGCCTTAGAGAAGAGATCTTTCCAGCTCCCAACAACCCCTGTGTAAAAGAAGTACCAAAAACTGAAGGAAGATGTTCCTGAGAGAAAATAATACCTATACAGCAACGGGACAGGGTCATTGCCTACGCAAGGCAGGATCTGATTTATTCCCCTGAGAAATCTGATTGCCTGGGAGAAGCAAGGTAGCAAAGATCAGAATCAAAGGCTGTAGCCAGACCACAGGGAGCACTGTTGGTGAGCTGCCTGAACGTCCACCCTCCCCCTCCAGAGGGCCTTCTATGGCGGCTTCATAAATCTTTTACACAGAAGAGAGGAGAATCTGCTTTTTTCACAAGGGCAAGCTCATTTATGAATGGCTTCCTCTGAAGAGAGAAGTTTGTTCAAGTAGGTGGTAGAGAGGAGAGTGGCTAAATCCCTTTTCCTCCAAGGAATGGTGAGGGAAAGGGATTAAAGCAAGACCATACTGGCAATATTCAGAAACCAAAGACTCTTGATGCCATGGGCAGCAGGTGGGCTGCCAGAGCTCTGACACTGGCCCCAGGTCTGCAAGGGACCATCCCTGGGGTCACCACTGACACATTCATTGAGAGGAGACATATTAAGCTCACACTGAGTTGGTAACAATAAGGCCAGCAGAGCAGTGAGCAATGCATTCCCTTGAGGTTCAAGAGATTCTTGTCCCATTAGCACATCTCTTCCCAAAAGGGACTTTGATGAAGTGATATGTGTAGCCTGAGCAACAGGCAAAGGCCACACCACAACCCCCCTGCACAGAGTAACCATAGAGCCCAGGTAGACTTGGTGCATAGTTGTTGGCATAACCTCACCAGTGTTGGCCTGCACCTTTGCACCTCACTTGCTTAACTAACCAGGGCTACTACACAAAAAAAAGAGCAACATGGAAGCAATGACCGAGAACATGAAGCCTGGCACTCTGGTAAATTTCTCACAAACTGCCCCCAAATCCCATAACTTGCAGAATGTCACTGAACAGGATGACACAGGAAAGAACTTACCCACACTTGTCCTTTGTATACAGTCCAGTGAGTTCATGGCTAAGTGAGGAAACATATTCAAAACTCCTTCTAGAGTTCTACTTCAGAAGGTAGATTCTCCATTTGCAGAGACTTACCTTTCCTGAAGAGGACATCCCCAAACTTTCCATGGGTTTCATTGGATTTCTCTTTCATAGCTTTGAAACTAGTCTCCTTGGCAATTCTGGAAAAATCTTCCTCACAGAGGGAGAATCCAAAGAAGGCAGCAATCTTTTTCATCCCCTGTATCTGGTCCTGCCCAAAGGTACATAACACAAAGGTGAAACCAAAAGATTTGACAGCGTGGCTGTGGTATGGAGCCAGCACCCAGTGGGAAGTGCAGCAGAGGAGCCTGTCTCCCATATATGTCACCAAGGAATTCTAAGAGCTCTAACAGAGAGGAAATCCACACATACTGCCCTCAGCTTCAAGGCTTTTTCTTCTTGCCTCAAAGCAGCTATGCCTCTGGAAGATATGACTCCTTTCACAAACAGGCAAGAGTATCCTCCTTCTAACCCACAAAGGCCTCCCCCAAACATAAAAGAGTATCTCAGAAAGGCACACCCTTTCAAATAGGCTTGACTCAAGAGCTTCTACTTCTCCACACTCATATATATCAGGAGAGTTGCATAATATACCCATCAAGGAAGACCTGGGTAAAATGTCACACCTCTTTGAGTTCCTCGTAGCTTATTACCATGATCCTCTCATTGTCAATGTATTTGTTCCATTCCACTAGGTGGTCAAAGTAAGATCCCCAGGCCACTGCAGAGAAAGAAGAGGTATAGCTGTGTAGAGTACTCCCCAAAAT
Source organism: Oxyruncus cristatus (assembly GCA_013399855.1). Taxonomy (NCBI): domain Eukaryota; kingdom Metazoa; phylum Chordata; class Aves; order Passeriformes; family Cotingidae; genus Oxyruncus; species Oxyruncus cristatus. Next base: position 153,824 of record VXAY01004360.1, read on the forward strand.
CCAAAACAGGCCCTTAATCAAATCAAATCAGCCAGTCCAGACAGCATGCCACTGGGATGGTGAAGTAGTGACCAGCTCAACATGTCTGCTCTTTCTCCTAAGGTCAGTGTACAATGCCCCAGCTATGGCCACTTGGTAGCACCAAACCACAAGCTCTGTTCTGGGAATGGAAAAGTCAAGCTAAAGCTTTCTCATGATCTCTCTTCTGAGTTGAAGGCAAAACTCTGATTCTCTGGTACTCCCTGCTTCTGCTATAACATCAGCCTGTCTGTCTGTTCTGGGACTGCCTTCGCAAGGTACGTTAGAGGAGGATTCCCATGCACAGGTCTCTGTGTATGCCCCTCATGTAAGGAGGAATGCAAGAGGATGCAGGACAACGTACATTTCCCAGTCATGAAGTCTGTAAAGTACTCATCCCACGAGGCAAAGGATGGCAGCACTGGCAGGTTATTGTAGAAGTGGTAATAGGAAACTGCCGTGTCCTTGGGGTTCCGAACCAGCACAAGGATCTAGAGGAAGAAAACACATAATGTGGTTATGATCTGATGGCTGACAAAAACGCCATCTTCTCAACACATCACATAGAGTCACAGCATCACAGAAACATTTAGGCTGGAAAAGATCTCTAAGATCATTGAATCCAGCCATTAACTAAGCACTGCCAAGTCCACCACTAAACCATGTCCCTAAGCGCCACATCTACACATCTTTTACATATCTCCAGGGATGGTGACTCAACCACTTCCCTGGCACCCAGTTCCAATGCTCAACAACCTTCCATGAATAAATTTTTTCTAATATCCAATCTAAACTTCCTCTGGTGCAACTTAAGGCCATTTCCTTTTGTCCTATCACTTGTTACTTGTAAGAAAAGACCAACCTGCACCTGGCTGCAACCTCCTTTCAGGCAGTTGTAGAGAGCAAAAAGGTCTCCCCTGAACCCCCTTTTCTCCAGGCTAAACAAAACCCAGCTCCCTTGGTTCTTCTCATAAGACTTGTGCTCCTGACCCTTAACTAGCTCCGTTGCCTTCTTTAGACATGCTCCAGCACCTCAATGTCCTTCTTATAGCATAGTGAGAGACCCAGAACTGAACACAGAATTCAAGGTGCAGCCTCACCAGGGCCAAATACAGAGGGACAATCACTTCCCTTGTCCTGTTGGCCACACTATTTCTGCTAAAAGGCCGGGATGCCATTGGCCTTCCTGGACACCTGGGCACACTGCTGGCTCATGTTCAGATGGCTGTCAGCAAGCACCCCCAGGTCCTTTTCCACCAGGCAGCTTACCAGCCACTCTTCCCCAAGCCTGTAGTGCTGCATGGTGTTGTTATGGGGTAGGACCCAGTACTTACCATACAGAATCCCATAAAATTGGATTCTGCCCGTTATCTGTCCAAATCCCTCTACAGAGACTTCCTAACCCTCCAGCAAATCAACACTCCCACCCAGCTTGGTGTTGTCTGCAAATTGACTTGCCCACCAAAATTCACCTGACCATATCATGCAGGTCTAATTCCTTTTCTTGAGAAGAAATCAGAGCTTTGGCAGGTTACTTGCCACTAATGTGAGCTTTAGGTTGAAAACAAGCTTTTCAGTGATTCCCTTGAGACAGTTCTGACCCAGTTCCAGGTCCAGAAAATGAGCTCATGGGCTACTGAACAGCAGAGACACAAGTAGGCTGTACAAGTTCCCTAGCTTCGCTCTGCAACAACTCCCATTTAAGATGATCTTAGCCCCAGCCTGTGGTGGCTTTTCCACCAGTACCCTGGCCTTGGAATCAAGTTAAAACAAACAGAGTAACTCCTTGTTACTCTGTTGAAACTTGTTCAGTTTTCTGACACAAACTTGGAAGCACCTTTCTGAAGGAGATATGAAGGGACAGTGAACCCAGACACAAGCCCACCGACAGCAACCTCTTGAGTCAGCGAAGCTGCTGCTGGGACGGGATGTTTCTTCACAGCCTTAGCTCACAGGGCTCTCCCTTCAACCTTGGCAATGTGCCAAGGTTGTTCAGCCCAGGTGAAAAAGCAGAAAACCTATCTCACACAAAGGAAAAGTTAACTTGAGATGAAAAAGCTTTTGCAGTGGGCTGCAAAGAGAAGACTCACCTTAGCCTTGCTTTGGAAAATGGATGGAGGCAAGAGACGAGGTGTCAGATGGGTTACTATAATTCTTCCGGAAGGCAGTTTCTTCATCCTCTTTAAAGAAAGTGAGGAGAAATGTGACAAGATAGAAGTAGCTTATTCAGTGACATACCTTTTCAGGGTCCAGAGACTAGGGGTCTTATCCCTTGGAAAACTCAGAGGGATGCACGTACTGGTGGTGTAGGCTTCTGCCAGCCTCTGCCACCAAACGCCATTTCACATGACACAGGCCTGAGGACACGACACCAAAAAAAACACTGATCAAACCCACTGGTTCCAAGGCAGAGCACCCAGTGGCCTCTCAGCCCTGTGTGCCCTCTGAACACCCCTGTATTGAGACACCAAGGGCAATAGCACAGGCTACTTGTGCAGAACACAGCTGTTAAAGCTCTAGGCTCTTCATTACCTCTGAGATCAGCCATTGTCTTTCAGCTATTACTACTTATAGGAAGAGCAGCGCCAATATTTGCATTTCCTGCTTACCTCATATATCCCAGGATCTCCAAATTCTAGACGCGGAAATATGTCTAGCTTCTTTTCAGCATTTATTCTCTCTTTTCTTTCCTCTTCTGTATATTTGGCATCTGCCAACTCCTTCACCATTTGTTCAACCCAGTTGGTTCCTGAAAGGATAAGGACACCAGAACCACATTCATTCAACTGCATTTTTCCATGTAAACCTTACGGACAGAATATATTGTCAATCTGGTTCCACCTGAACCAGTTTTGTTCTATACTTCTGTACTTCAGCCTTTCAACAAGTATGTGTGCTGGGTTTGGCTGCAATAGAATTAATTTTCCCCATAGTAGCTGGTATGGTGCTATGTTTTGGATTTGTGATGAAAACAGGGTTGAGAACACAGAGATGTTTTACTTATTGAAGGCAGTGCTTACACAGCACCAAGGCCTTCTCACACTGACCCACCAGAGAGCAGATTGAAGGCACACAAGAAATTGTAAGGGGACATATCTGGGACAGCTGACCCCAACTGATCCAAAGAATATTCCCCAAAGGGAAATGTTGAGAGTCATAGCACTTGTCTTACCAAGTCACCATCACATGTGATGGAGCCCTGGAGATGGCTGAACATCTGTCTGTCACTAAGACAGAATTCCTTATTTTGCTTTGCTTGCACACACGGCTTTTGCTTGACCTATTAAACTGTCTGTATTTCAACTCATGACTTCTCGCACTTCTACCATTCTGTTTCTCTCCTCCATCCTGCCAGGAGTGAATGACTGAGTGGCCCCTGTGTGGCTGAGCTGCCAGCTAAGGTTAAATCACCACACTGGGCAATAATCGACAAGGGTATGCCAAAAGCCAACAGGGACAGAGCTGTCAAGCAGATACTGTGAAGTGTCACCCTGCTTGCTTCAGAAGCACATCCCATCCCTCAGTAGAAGCAGAAGCACACCGCCATTGCTCTTTTCAACTCTTGCACTTTTTGGTTGCCTCAGACTACTCCCTGTGGAAATTACTCAAGAGAAGTGGAGCTCCCAGCAAAGTACCAAGTCATTCCTTGGCCTTTTCTGCTCTCCTTCCACCGTGTTGTCTTTAGGAACCTTCTGGCAGCAGAAGGGGTCATCAACCAAACCACCAGACCATCAAGCTCCTGAAACCATCTTTGCACTGGGCTTAGCTGCATTGCCCTCTGCATCCTGGGAAAACTGGTGTGTGAGGGACTGGGCTCAGAGAGCCAAATCTCAGCTTCCAACACCTTTCAACTTCCCACACCTTGTATGGTAGGTAGGTGGATCCTCACATATTTAAACCATTTCTGCCTGTGTACAGCTCTACGGGCTGCACACAAACGGGTTTTGAAAACACTGTAAAAGATTTTAGTGGGTGGTGAATCTCCACCCTCCAAAATTTCAAAACTCTTCTGGACAAGGCCTTGAACGACCAAACCTAACTTTGAAGGTTACTCTTTCCCCTGCTTTGAATAGGAGGTTGTATTATTTGACCTCCAGATATGCTTTACATCTTCAATTCATGATCCTATGAACTCTGATGTTACCATAAGCTTTTCTTGGGAATTACTGCTGTGCTAAATGATGGCTCAAACTTCTAGATTGCAACACTTGGTACTTGACTACTGACCAAAAAAACAAGACTCACCTGATTTAGGATAGCCTACTAGAATCACATCGTCGCTCCTGCTTTCAAAGGATTTCAGAGCTTCCAAAGTCTCTGGGCTGCTAATTGTAACAGGGAATAAAATATCTCTGTAGGAAAACAGCATGTCTTCTGGGGCAATCTTTTCACCCTCTGAATAACATTTTTCCATTATTTCAATGACTCTTTCGCTACTTCTGGCCATGTTTGTATCCTTGTATAACTCTTCCAAAAGAGATACAGGCTGTCTTTCCACAATGCAGGAAAGTTTTATGCAATATGTTTGCAAATCAGATAGGGTGTTGTTCACTCAGGGTTGAAGGTACAAGTCACTGATTAACTCTGTACTCTGTTAACCCCTTTTGACGTTACAGGACTGGAGACCAACAATAGAGGCATAGGGTCTTTGCTGCAGCTGTTACTAGGAACAGAATATATTGGGGCAACAACTAATAGCATTAAAAATGTTAAATGAAACCAAAGAAAGACTTATAAAAGATATTTCCTGAAATATTTTTAACTGTTGAGCACTGCAATGCAATTTGCAAGCTGGACAAGTGGCATGCAGTGGACATGTGGACAATGAATCTCAAACTGGCTTATTGACTCCATCGATGGATTCACATCCATCATGACTTCCTTACAGATGGTGGCTCTGTCCTGCAGTCAGTCCCTCTCATATCATCACTTCAAGCAGTATCCCCAGAGCTAAGGTCAAGTACCATTTAAACCAGAATTCTCAGGATAAAATACTCACATTTGAGATTTTTACATCACCAAATCCTACAGGAGGGTCACTTTCATGTGCAGATCAATACTTAGGTTCTGCATTAATGTGAATCAAATTCTACCTGTATTACTTCAGTTCCATTTCTCTCTCCTAACATCCATAATTTAATCTTTGGGTGAAATTGTTCTTTATGTGGCTGTTCTTTGCATTCTAGCTGATACCTTTTTAGAAGATAAATAGTACTGCAGTGGAGAAATAGATATCTCCACAGATCATCCAAACAGACAGACAATACAGAAAGGCTTAACTGCCCTCTGGAGGGCCTTTCACTCTTTTTGTCATGTCCTTGAATATAGTATGAGTCCTGTTCACTATCCATATATCAAACCCTTGCATCACATCCTTGTCTCTTCCATCATAAATGGGTGCTAGACACTTACTCAGTAAATCTATACACAAGTTTAATTCAGTATGAGGAGGTATCAAATCAAAAGCATAAGTGTAGGACTTGGAAGATCGATAAAAGTTACTTACAAAGAATAATTTATTTTTCTCCCAAAATGCAGAACCATCAAAATAGACCATTTTATTGGAAATATTTTCTCTAGCAGTGCTCTTTGACTCATAAAAGTTTGAGACAGTGTTCATATATTATACTTTCTGCCAGCTTTGTTTTTGTTATTGTTTTCAGTTTTCTGTCCATGTGTTTACTCTGAGTTGCAAAGGAAAATTTCCTCCCACTTGCCAATACTAAAGAGCATCAAGAAATTTCCACTTTTTTTCTCCTGTCTTTGGAGCCAGCCACCTGAATCCTGAAGGAGCCAGATAAGACCTCAACATGACATTTAACAGCCTGTCACCTGAGCCCCTGGGGACACAGGTGCCTCCATGTCCTTTAACCCTTAGACTCTGGTATCTGCTTAAGAGCAGGGTGCTCGATGCTGTCACAGCCACCCGTCAGTCTGCTCAGGAGCTGCAGAGGTGAGGGGTCAGAGCAGCCCTGTCTCTCTGGAGAGACTAGGAGGAACAAGGTGCCCTAAGCATGCCAGGAGCCCCAGTCCCAGCGCTGTCTGTCCAGGGGCCAGTGCCTCAGGGTAAGCAGGTGAATGACTCCTATGGCACAGCTCATATGGTACCCAGCAAAAACTCTGAGCTATTCAGTTATCTACAGGACAATCTGCCTTGGATAGAAATGCTGGTATCAGAAGCATTTGCAGAACAACATAAAGAGAAAATTCACCTTAGCCAAAGGTGAATCCTCAGCCTTCCTTTGAAAAATTGATTGGGGAAAAGACATGAGGTAGGAGATGGGTTAATATAATTCTTCTGGTTTCATCATCTCGTTAGAGCAAACAGACAAAAATACAGTGTAAGCATCCTCTTCAATGGAAATATACCATTTCAGGAATCGTAAGTAACAAAAAAGATCAGACCAAAAAGTAAGATTATTTGGGTTTTCTTTTTTTTTTTTTTTTTTTTTGACAATTGGTAAGGATCTGGCAGTAATAATGTTTGAAAGCCATTGCTATTGTGTTAGACAATTATGTCTTATCTTGAAAAGAGATTCCCAGATTTTTCAGAATTGATTCTTACGCTCACTGACTTCACCTCGGCTTATGTTTCGCTCCCTTATCATGTTAGTCATCCATCAAGTTTCCTTGTCTACAATACTTTTCCGACATGGCAGCTTGCCTTCTTGATCCTCCCCTCTCCCACCTCCTTACTCCATTGAATGCAAGGGCCCACAGTGTATCCTGAGTGGAGCAAAAGCATGTGAGGTGTTACTGCTTGAAGATCTCAGTCCTCCTGAGTGGGATTGTGAGGGCACAAAACGACTGAACCCAAGCCTTGGCATGACACAGGAGAGGATAAACTGCAGAAACAGGTCATGGTCTGGTTTTCCATCAGATCAGCAAGGACATGTTTACCTTTTATTTAGTTTAGGTGTTCTCCAACTAATTTTGATCTAGTTCAGTAGAGTAATGGTGACGTATTAGTATTTGAGGAATTACCCAGAGAGGTTGTCTTTCCCCTGGAAGCAGTGTAGCATCCAGTATTTGCAAAGATTGTTTCCAGACTCAGTAACAACTACCTCCATAATCTCTCATCCAAAAATGCTACAAAGGTAACACTTTTTTAAGATTAATGATTTCACCTTCTTAATTAAAATAAATGGGATACTCAGATTTACTTCTCAAAGTCCAGTGTGCCTGGAAAGCCTCACTGCAAGGGAAGGCTCTTGTGTGGTATCAGTGTCTGATAACCCAAAAGCTGCCATGAAGCTGCATTTCAGCCAGTGAGAACCCAGAATGCAACCCTAAAATCTGGTGTGGATCTTGTCTGTTCTGGTCCCCAGACTCAAAAGTCAACCATTTATGACACAATCTGTGATATTAGTCTGTCCAGCAGTGCTAAGAACCATCTACTTTCTGTACTTTAATTTCATTTCTATAACCACATTCGTACATTGCCATCTTCACTTACAAAGCCATACATTTCTGGATTTACTTTGTGCCTCTTCTGTCATATAATTTCAGACCCCTTCTGATGCTGTCACCTATTATATCCTTTCTCTCTGGCTTATTCAAGAGCTAAGTTATCTTTTAAAGAAGGAACACAAACAGCTTTGACGTGATTTATACTTAATACCTTATTACCCTCAAAATGTTTCATGGGTGCTTGCTTTGTCATTTTTGCTAGTACATTTCCAGGTATCAAGGTGACTGCTCTATTTTGATTCTTCTTTCTCAAGTTTTTAAAAACAGCTCTTGCCTATGTTCTCCAAGGCATCTGGTACCTTTCTGGGTTCTTACAGATAATTTGTAGTTGTTCAAAGATGACTTGCATCAGGATTTTCAACTGCTCTGCTTTTGAAGTCATTCATTTTTTCTAAATATTAAGCATTATTTCTAGCAATCCTTCTTCTTTGCAAAACTCTGCATGTCTACATATGTCCAGGTAGAACCAACAAGCTTCAGAAGAATGAAGCAAAAAGTCAAAGAATATTTTATTATTCGCTAGTGTATCTTTTATTTCTATTTCTTATCTGCTTAGGTGACGAAACTATAAATTGGGTGTGTTTTTTCCTGCTTTTAATTCAACTGTACTTAAAGAACTTCATTGTACTTCTTTTTTCCAGAACACGTGCCTGAAGTGCAATTGGTCCCTGGACAGGCCTGAAATACTGTGTCCACAGTGCCAAACAGCAATGGCAGTACAATATTGCTGAGTACAGTAATGTCTCGCACCATCGCTCTTGACAACCCTACTCTCTCAACAGAACCATTTTCAGGAAAGACACTGACAAACCGGAGGGGTTCCAAAGGAGGACCACAAAGATGAGAAGGCTCAGGGACAACTTCATCACAATATTTCAGTAGTTAAAGGGCAGCAACAAGGACAGAGGTTCTCTATTCACAAGGAGCCACATGGAGAAGGAAACAGGCAGTGGGTTCATGTTGCATCAGGAGAGGTTTCATTTTAATATAAGAAAAAAAAATTTTACAGGGAGAGCAATCATTCACTGGAACAACCTCTCCAGGAATGTGGTAGACTCTCTTCTCACCACTGGAGATGCAATAATCTCATCTAGGCTTTCAAGATGCAATAATCTCATCTAGGCTCCCTTTCTCATGAAAGGTTGGACCAGATCATTTCTCAAGGTCTCTTCCATCCTCAGCTGTTCTATGTTCCTATAAAAGCAGTGACTCTGAGCGAATCTTTCCTGTTGACACCAGCCCCTAATCTGAAATCCATCCTGATATTTTCCATTCAGAGAGTTTAAATCTTCAAGAATGCTGATCCTCATTCCCCTTCTTTTTCCTCCCTCTTGGTCTGATCCAGTTTGTGCTGAAGTCATGGAAGATATCCTTGGTCATTAGGTTTGTGTCAGATCCATATTTTCGCTAGTGATCTTTTCTGTGAAGATGTTGCTTGATTTGGAACATTTTTGAAGAAAAAATAATCTACATAGTAAATAATTATAAAATAGCCTAGAAAGATGGGGTTTGACCAGAAAGAAAAGGGGCATTTCCTTCCAGGTGACACCTACTGAAGCAGGGCTGTTGAAGTTTTGTGAATATGATTAGTTGACACGTTCTTCAGCAAGTGGGTGTAGCCAAAGCAAGCCACAGATCTCACCATAAAACAAAAGCCATCATTATCACTATAAAGGCTGCTGCAATGTGTTTATTACGGTAATTCTAAGGTCCTTTGATAACGTGATCTACTTTTCTAGTATAGAGCATTCAGGTCATCAATGTGTGCCTCGAGAAGTTCTTCTTCTAACCACATTTTATTACTCTTCAGGGTTTACAGTACACTTCATACTTTAACTTTGTTCCGAGTTTAGTTCCTCCTACATATTCTTCAAATGCTTTGTCCATTTTCTCATTCTGATCTTCACTGAAAAGATTCTTCCAGTCACTAACACCACCTTCAGAGAAGAAAAGAAACTTGAAAATCAACACACATTTTTCTATACATCTGTCATTCTTATTCCATTGTGCACTAAATACTGCTGATCTATTTTTCCAGATAAAACTTTACTCATTTTTAAAAGATAATTTTGTGAAATCAATGGAGCTACATATCTGTGAAACTGCTATAATGCAAAAGAACATTCTCCTCTTCAGGTGATTGTGTTCAAACAGGAAGCCTGAAGTCCTGTTCCCTACAGCTCTCTACTCCTCTCACTTATGATTGACAAAGGCAAAGATCATGAAGAATTGATTAAGAATTATCTAACAGGAGGCAGAGCGGGCTTTCTGCTCCTTTGGCAGCTAGAGTTTTTATCTAGTGACTTCTTTAATGTAAAGTGAATAAACAGATTGAAAGCCAGGTTGGCCTTCCCATTTCTGTGCCCCCTACAATACGCTGCAAAAATAGTTCCCTTTTCTTGCCCCTCCTCTGTGTACCTGATTCTTGCATGCTTGACTTACTCCCGACCTGTAAGAGTGGCGCTCCTAAAAATGTGATCTTACCACTCAGGTTGAGTTTGGCCAAGTGCTGCCTGCTTGGATAAGCCTCTAATGGCTAAACAATCAGTGATCTAGGCACAGAGGTGGAGTTCAGACACATGACACTTCCTCCTTCCTGACAGCCATCTGTGGGCCTATAAAATATGCTCTCTTGCCAGAGCCTTGCTGGGTATCTTCCTCACCAGTGCTCTTTGAATAGCTTTCTCAAGTGAAACAGTGATAGCCTGCCTGATACTAACTTCCAATGCTAATATGTGTGCAAAAAAACAAAGTAAAGCATGGCCCAAGTTCTTGAGAATGTGACATTTCTACCTCTGAACCACTTGGAGCTTCCTACCTTTGCGAAAGAGAATGTTGCCGAATGCCCCATGGGTATTCTGAGAGTTCTTCTTCATTGACTGAAAGCTGCTCCTCTCTACCACAAGCTGAACCTCTTCCTCAGTCAGTGAAAGCCCCAAGAAAGCAGCTATCTTTTTCACACCCAGGACACGATTCTGGAGAGAGGAATGTAACACACCACGTGACATTCAAGCAAAGTACACTGCTTTCCAAGGTGTTTACAATTCCCTACATCTCTCTGCTAGCCCATCATGTCTAGGCTTTGCGAACGAAGATTTGAGAAGGACTCTACCCACACTTGCTACAAGTGCATATATGGAATATTCATAGAGTTCAGTGGAACTAGAGGAATACAAAGTGTTTCTCTTCTCCGTAATTATTTCAGAGGAGATACGAACTGTTACCCTATAGATTATAAAAGATTGTGCATGATTTACAGCTGAACAAAAGCTACACTGTTGAATATATAAAAGCTCCTCCCAAAAAATTATTGAGGATTTTGATTTACAATTATTTGGGCTTATATCACAGCTAAATAAAAATCAATAACAATTTTCTCAAGCAAAATTTTAGAAGGTTTTTGAGTTTGCATTTCACCTTTTCTTTACTTAAAACAAGAACCTATCCTACGCAGTTTGAATACCCTACATGAATATAATGGTGAATCGGTTTAGGAAAAAAAGGTTCCTTGAAGTATAAAATATTTGTAATTATTGATAACCTCACCTCTTTTAGTTCTTCATAAGTTATTGTCATAACATTTTCTTCATCAGCATATTTGTTCCTTTTGGAAAGGTATTCGAAGTAGCATCCCCAGACCACTAAATGAAACGAAACAATCCTAAGATGTGTCATCAATGAACATTAGACAAGCTCCTTAAACAATAAACTTAAATTTTACTCATGCAGTTAATCTCTCAGCCATGGGCACTAGTAATCATGTCTACGGCAGAGTTTCCCCTTCTGGGGAAACTATAGGTTTTGCTCCAGGATGTTCTGGTATAGGTACAAGTCTCAGCGATGTGACACAATTTGTAAGTTGGAACAGTAAAACTTGTTAGTACCGTAAGGCAGATGGGAGTCCACCACAGAGCTATTAGTACTCAAACCATCTTACAGACTTCCTTAATCCAGCTGAAAACCTTGTGTAATCCTCCCTTCAGCTGGCTGTGTGCTATGCTAAACTGATGCAATTTTAAACTAGTGTTATTATTTTCTCTACTTTTTAATGCATTAGACTTAGTCCAAATAATTCCTTTCATCCAGTTTGGCATGGAGGTGTTTATATGTCTGCATGGACACAAGATGATGGACATTGGAGAGTGTTGCAGTAAACCTGCAGGGTATGGGAAAACTAGAACTGGGTCGCCCCAACGCTAAGCGGGGGTAAGAGACCCGACAGGAGAGGAGGGGTGAAGGGGATCCAAGACAGAGATAAAGAAGAACTACTCCTTCCAGAAAAAATATCAGTTCATACAAGTTAAAGCACACTGTGGAACTGCAGTTTTGACAGGGACTTATCCTCAAGCAGTAAGACAAGTATGGTAAACTGTAGTGCAAATGTCTAACTTTTGGTCTTTAATCTCTGCTTTTGTACTGTAAACCAAAAAATCCTAGTGAAGCTGATTTACTGTAGTACAAGCTTTTTTAGACAAAGACAAAGCATTGAATAATTGACACAGACAGAATAATATACTGTACTTTTCTTTGTCATGAAATCTGTGAAGAAATCATCCCAGGTCTTATAGGAGGGAAGAATAACCAGGCCATTGGAAAAATGGTAAAAAGATGTAGCTACATCTTTTGGGTTACAAATCAAGAACAATATCTAGAAAAAAAAATTTATTTGTACAGAAAGATGCAACAGCTTACAGCATGAAAATAATAATAATATACTTCATAACCGCAGTTGGGGAATTTCTAAGGTGCCAATAAGGGTGAACAGAGGTTAAGTGGGATGAATGGCAGTACTTGAACAGACATGTAGAAATGGTCAGGCTAAACACTCAAGTATAAGAGTGATTCTGCAAATTGGCAGAAAAGTACTTCATTGGCTATTTAAAAAAAAAAAAAAGCTGTTAAGTGTTTGCTTTCAAGACATTAAAATCAGCACTCACCTTGACTTTATTTTTGAAGATAGACTTGGGAAGGTTTTCAGGACGGAGATGAGTAACAATAAATCTTGGAGAAGGTAGGTTCTTCATTCGCTTTAGGAATGGGAAGGAGGAGAGTGGACAGTTCAGTTAGCAAAAGTATTCTTTTCATCAGCCTATTCTAAAATGCTGCCTTCCTAAACTTATCAACAGTTATTGGCTGACAAAAGCACTTTTTTGTGTGTGTATGTGTTACGCTGGGATATTAGTGGGCTGCTCTGAGTAGCTCTAACCTTCAAAAACCCCTGAGAATGAGTGACTAGACAAAGACTATCCATTGTTAATTCTCTTCAGTGATAATGAATTTAACATGGTCTGTTAGACAAGGGATCAAATCTAAAGGTAAGATACAGACTATAACTGGGTATATGTGAAAGCTGAAGGATCTCAAGGACTGAAAGAAGGGGTGAGGATGAAGAGCCAGTAAAAGACACAAAAGCTAGTATTTAATTATTTTGTATTTCTTGAAGCTCTTCTTAAATACAAAAGATGCTATGCTGAATTTCTGCAGTCCTTGTGTATCTATTGGGTAAGTGCTCCCGTCACACTCATTGACGTGTTCATTTATCCTTCACCATTTGCCCAGCCAGACAAGATTCATCCTGACCAGATGCCACATATAGAAAAGCAGGAGAGTTCTTTTCAAACAGTGGATGTTTCACACCCCATATATTGAGTATTTGAAGCATATAATTTTAATAATTTCATACATATTCTGTTCCTACCTCATATTTCTCAGCATCTCCAACTTCAAGGTAGGGGAATTCTTCTAGTTCATCATTCACACTGCTTTCTCTATCCTGTGTTTTCTTTTCACATATGGTTACCAGGTCAGTTACGATTTGACTTAGCCAGTTTGTGCCTGAAAGAGGAAAAATACAGAATTTCTTGTAAAACTTTTAGAATAAACAGCAATGCATTTTCCAGGAAAGCCAGGAGGAAGGTAGTTCCACTAGGTGAGTTACCTCGTCTCCTTTCATGTGATACGATCACAGTTGACTATCTGGACAATCACTTCTCAGGATCCTACCTCTGCTCCTCGTACGGATACATTCCTCCAACTTGAAAGGCTCAGTACATCATAAATTAACTTGTATATTGTAAATTAACTTGTATATTGTCAACTAAGCAATCAAGGAGATGAACCACTAAGATTCAATTAGGAAAACCTTCATTAATGTAATAAATATTATTTTGACAAATACAAGGGCAATTGGAGTGGTAAACCTGTACCATAAAACCTAATATATTACATGTTTTTTGATGTGATGCTGTCGTGGGTTTACTCCGGACTAATTTTTTTAAACCTTTTACACAATTGCTATAAGGTGAGGGAAATTTTACACAGACAAGAGAAACTTGACGTGGGGGAATAATATTAAATTTATTACTAGCAGGATAGAAACTAAAGAATAATATATGCAACAATTCTAAGTTTTCTTATGAAGAAAATTGTACGTATATACAAAATTATCCCTCCCCCCTGTATCAGTCCAGGAGGAGAAAAGTTTCTTCTCTACTTTCACGGTTACAGTTCCTCTAAATCAAATTTGCAGCACTTGAAAGTTTTCTTCTATTATCTGTAGGGTGACAGCTCCGATCGGCCGTAGCTGGAAATCTCTCTCTCTCTTTCTCTCTGCTGCACGTCGACCTCAGGACTGTCCCTGCTCCTCCCTGCCGGGCCAGGACCGGAGGCTGGGGGGTACTCGGGCCCTGTGAGGTCCTCCATGGACTGCAAGGGGACAACTTGCTGCACCAGGGTCTTCACCACTGTTACAGGGGATAATGGCATTGAGTCCATCCCCTGTTTCTTGTGGGGTCCCTTCTCACGGGAGACAGCCTTGGATGAGCTCTCCAGCATGAGTCTACCCTCGGACAACAGTTCTTCCACACTTTGCTGTCCTTTATGGTCACAAATGAGCTGCACCAGCATAAATCCCTCACTGGGATCACAAGTCCTACCCAGAATAACTTGCTCCAGAGTAGGTTTCTCTCTGCACAGGACTCTGTTTCATCTTAGGCCTCCCACAGAGTTACAGCTTCCTCCGTGCACTCCTCTGCTCCAGCACAGGCTCCTTCATGAGCTGCAAGAGGGTCTGCTCACTCCAAATAATCTTCCACAAGTCGTAGGGTTTTAGTTTTTAAGTCTTCTCCCCTGCTGGAGCGGGAGAGGGGCCCCCCTCAGGCCTCTCTTCCCTGCTCCTGCTACACTGACCTTGGACGCTACATTGCTGTCTCTTGTTCTCCTCCACTCTCCTCTGGGCTGGAATTTCTTCGGCACAACAGGCTTCTCTTTGGTTTTCTTAAATATGCTATTCGCAGAGGGGTTACTAAAACTTTCGATTGGTTTTGTTCCGGAAATCTACCTGAAAATAACTATTTTTCAGCCCCGGGGTAGGGGCCTGGTAAACCCAAGACAGATGTGCAGGATTGTCTTAGGAGGAAAGATAGGTACACAGGAGAAGAGCTAGATCTGAAAACTGTGATATATGTACTCATTTTCTTTACCAATAAGAAAAAAATTCTCTGAAGTGACATTTCCTATACACTTTTATTATATTTTTACTTAAAACATACCAAGAGTTTGTAGCAAACTCCCATCTTTAGTCTACCATTTCCTGACTTCTGGACACTGGGTTCCTACATCTTTCTCACTACCGTCTTAACAACTACAGTCTGGTGCAATTGTTCCTTCAAAAAGAAAATACAATAAAAACTCAAAAACTTTACAATCCTGTCAGCTCTAAGGCAGTGCAAACCCAATTGCTGGAGGAGAGAAACTACTAGATTAAAATGAATACAAGACATCTAACCCAAACCCGTGGCTCTGATAAGGGGCAGCACAGGGTGCTCTCCATCAGAAGAAGCAAAGGAGTGAAGGTTGTAAACTTACACTCCTAGCAAGGATCTCCTCCTGATTTCCTAATAAGCACTGAACAATGTGATCACTTCAAGGGCTACAAAATATTTTTGATAGTTATTTCCCGACATTGATATGAAACAAACTAAAGAAAATGCAGCATGGCATGGGAAGGTATGGAAAGCTCAATTCTATGTAAAAATATAAAGCTGTTAATTTTACAAAGATAAATGTGACAGCAGATCCTGTAATACCAAGAGATCTCATTATGTCTGGTGTAAAACAAAATGAAAATGTATTTTCATTCTCTCCAATGCATGCATTGAACTTCATAACTATGAAAAGTAAAGATAACAAAAACCTTCACATGTTATAGAAATCAGATGGTTTTTCTCAGCCTCTTGGAAAATTCCCTACATCAAATCCTCAGAATTCACTTTGTTGTGCTTTTTGAGAACAAAAAAAATTTCATAAAATTTTGCCAACATTCTAAATACTATTATTTAATATAATATGTATTGTATATCGCATATATTTAGTACAAATCCATTTATTTGCAATTATATAACCTTATTTATGAAAAAAGCAAAATATATTCACCAGATTTAGGGTATTCTGCCAAAACGGTATCATCGCTTCTGGCTTCAAAGGACTCCAAGGCTTTGAATGTTTCAGGACTACAAACAGTGACAGAGTAGAGAATTCCATTGTAAGAAAACAGCAGTTCATCACGATGCATTGAACTGGCAGCTGCTATTGCCTTATCTATAACTTCAGTAAATTTTTTCCTGGACTTATCCATTCTACTTCTCTCTCTCACACACACAGGCTCTGACACACTGTGAAATGCTATGTAGAAAGAGAAACCCACGTGTTACCTTTTTATAGGTGTTTGGTTCGTTGTTGGGTTTTTTGAGTTTTGTTTGTTTGGAGGTTTTTTTGACCTTATGATAATAATTTACTACTCTTTCTGAACTGTGCAACTCCAAAGAGTAACTTGAACCTTCTGAAATCAATAAAAGTTAAACAGAAACAATGCAATTTCATTCTAGGAAAAAGGGCTTATGTAATTTCAAAATATCATGCGTTTCACATGAAAAGGGGCAGACAAGAAGAATTTGCTGTCCAACCCGTATTAATTTTTTTCTTTTTGGCTATCAATGTCCCCCAGAAGATTAAAGCCTTTTAATGCCCAGAACAGTCTGTTAGCATCTCACCTAATGAGACCCTTCACTTAACAGACTCACCAAGACGGACAGGACATTTAATACCTTGTATATAGGGATTGCACATAACAGTGGTAGAAAAACCCCTCAGCAGGTTTTCCTATGAGTTATTTCACCGTCGGTGAAACTGTCAGCACCTGAAAACGGACTCACTCTAACAGTTCACAACATAACACGTTTATTAATACAAATTTGTGACAACTTATGGGGTTTGCTGTGCCTGGAATAGGGCCTAACTGCAAAAAAAAGCACACTCATTATACGTAGTAATAGCAATAATACAAAGCATAGTCACACACGCTAAAGCAAAAGCAACTTACAATGAAGTAATAAGTAAAAATTTTAAAATACTATGGAACAAAAGTAAAATTAGTGCATATATATAAAGCAATCGCTCACCCCACTGCATTCCAAGAAGGTGGAGGGAGGAAAGGTAGCCCGTCGGTTAGCTCCCCAGCGTTGATGGAACTTCTCCCCGATTGCTTATGTCCAATCTCTTTTTATACCTTTTTCTTTAGGCAGTTTGAGTGACTACAGTCAATAAATTAATTTTTGGAGTGATAGATAAAATAGGCCCAAGGTTCCACTTCCCGAGTTCCCAGCAGGAAATAGGTTGTGTCATCTCCGTATCACTCCTTTCTTTGTTTTAATCCTTTTACGAGTTTCTGGGAATGTCTCCCCCTGTGATGGGTTTTTCCGGGAAACCACCAGGAGCCTTTTTCTTCTTTTGTGTGGCCTACCTATCACCTTACACTGCCAACAAAAATCCATGATTACAACAAAATATAACCAAATAGAATTACATGAATTGCAGACTGGAATTTAAATGTCACAGTCAAAATCCTAAAGGCAATTAATCTCTTTCCAGTACTCACTTTGCTGGGATTTTCTTTTTTTTTTTTTATTATCTCACCAAAGTTAGATCAAACTTGTTGAGATTGGGAGAGGACATGTTCAGTGTGCTAGAGACTGAGCTGTGGGCTGTCCTGTGAGGGTGGCTGACTGCTCCCTCCAGCTGGTGCCCAGGAGGGCACAGGGGCACATGCAATCCTCGGCCACAGTTCAGACTGCAGTACAGAGTTCTGTTTTTCTGGTGGTTACAAGAAAATGACTTATTTATACATTTCCGTAATGAGCTCAATCATTGTTTAACAACTGCTCAGTCATTCCTGAGTTGGTAATAATATAATACTATGATTAGCATTTATAATGCAGTTAAGGTGATGAGCTGCTCACTGCACTGACCTCAGCAGAAAAACTGGTGTGAGGGTTAATACTCAAGTCTCTTTCAAGAGGATGGATGGGTCAAGGAACAAGAAAATGGTTCCCCAAAAAAATTTATGCCAAGCAATTAAATACCACGCTTTCTTATCTCCAGCTTTTGAATGCTGCAACTATGTACCTGTGTACTTTTACCATTTGCTCTCTCTGAGAGATTCACACCTGGTCCCTGAGGCATAGGATCATAGAATCATAGAATCAGATGGGTTGGAAAGGACCTCTGAGATCATCAAGTCCAACCCTTGACTACCACTGTGGTTAATAGACTATGGAACTAAGTGCCACGTCCAGCCTCATCTTGAAAACCTGCAGGGACGGTGAATCCACCACTTCCCTGGGCAGCCCATTCCAGTAGCTGATTACTCTCTCTGTAAACAATTTCTTTCTAATATCCAAACTAAACCTCCCCTGGCACAGCTTAAGCCCGTGCCCTCTTGTCCTACTGCTGGTTGCCTGGGAGAAGAGACCAACCCCCACCTGGCAACAACCTTCTTTCAGGGAGTTGTAGAGAGCGATGAGTCTCCCCTGAGCCTTCTCTTCTCCAGGCTAAACAACCCCAGCTCCCTCAGCCTCTACTCACAGGACTTGTGCTCAAGTCCCTTCACCAGCCTCGTTGCTCTTCTCTGGACCTGCTCCAGCACCTCAATATCCTTCCTGAACTGAGGGGCCCAGAACTGGACACAGCACTCCAGGTGTGGCCTCACCACTGCTGAGTCCAGGGGCAGAATCACTTCCCTGTTCCTACTGGCCACACTGTTCCTGATCCAGGTCAGGATGCCATTGGCCTTCTTGCCCACCTGGGCACACTGCTGGCTCATATTCAGCTTCCTGCCAATCCAAACTCCCAGATCCCTTTCTGCCTGGCTGCTCTCCAGCCACTCTGTCCCCAGCCTGTAGCACTGCCGGGGGTTGTTGTGGCCAAAGTGCAGGACCCGGCACTTGGCCTGGTTGAGACTCATTCCATTGGAACCAACCCAACTCTTCAGTCTGTCCAGGTCCTTCTGCAGAGCCCTCCTGCCTTCCAGCTGATCGACACTGTCCCCCAGCTTGGTGTCATCTGCAAATTTACTAATGGTGCACTCTATCTCCTCATCTAAATCATCAGTAAAGATATTAAACAGAACTGGGCCTGACACTGATCCCTGGGGGACACCACTAGTGACCAGGATGACGTAGCCCTACATTTTGATATCGATTTTGCTCAATCCATACAAAATCTTTTGCTTTTCCCTTCATCTCCTATTCTCTGTAGGGCTGTATCAACATAGAAAAACTACCTATGTACAGGCATCATCTGAAACAAGTGGATAACGGCTCTTCCTGTATCCATCTGCTGAATGAGATCTGGGCCAAAGGGCAGCCAGTTGGCCCACCTGCATCACTGCACTGATATTAGCTAAAAGTTGCTGAACTGTGAAATAGCACCTTTGCTGATTCTTGAGGTATAACCAGCTACCCTAGCAAAACAAAAAGCAGCTTGCTTATTTTTTTCCTTTACATTCCCTTGGCATTAAACTGTTGTGGACTGAAGCTAAGGAAATGTGTCTAATAGGTATTTTTACCTGCCAGGAAAAAAAAAAAAGTGAGGTGGGACAGTCCTCCCTCAGGATGGAAAAAGAGGGAAAATGGTACGTAAATTATTAATGTATCTCATGCAATAGCATAGTGTTGGAGCAGGATTTCAGTAACAGAAAGACAGATCATTTCACTCCTACACTTATCACAGAATAATCCAACGAAATTTTGATAGCAAAAATGCATAGGGTTTCCTGTGTATTTTTGCAAGAGAGGACATTCAGGCCAATTATTCCCTGGAGGCATGTTTTATCCCTGCTTTGGTTCCTTTTAGGAACCAAAAAAAAAAAAAAAACAAAAAAAGACAAAACAAAACAAAACAAAACAAACAAACAAACAAACAAAAACACAAACCAAACCAAACAAAACAAAAAAAACAAAACAAAAAAAAAACAACACACACAAAAAAACACACCACAAAAAAACTGAGAAATTTATTAATGGAGAAAAAAACAATTAGAAGACCTAAGTCATGAGAAGGGATATTGAGGGGACTTAAATTTCTTGGCAAAAAAAGCAGCAGCATCAAGATTTATGAATATGAGCCTTTGATACCTGCCATGACAGCTGAGCTGGAAGATGGGAGCAGTGTACCTCACCCCATATGCATTGCACAAGACCCTCTGATCCTGCCAAATACTGAACCAAGAGACTGACGGAAAATATCAGTTGATTTAAATTTTCTAAGAAGCAGCTTTAAAAATACAGAGATTAAAAACAGATTAAAGGATTTTATAATTTCCAGATTAATGGTATTTGTTGTTCCAGCCACCACAGTTCCTCTAAAGGTTGTTGGCTTCCCATGCTTACCAGACCTGGTCCTTCCGGACTGTGGAGCTTTGCAGAAGGAGGATGGCGACTTTTCTGTGATAGCTACAGAACACTGCCATCTGGCCCTTGTGTAGTGGACTGATCTGCTTATGCAGATCCATTCCCCGTTAAATGAAACAACAAAGCGTAGCCTTGAAACTTGGGCTTTCATGTGGTAAATGAGAAGAGATGGGGTTTTATAACTATTCCTATGATCTGCATTAATCTCAGTAAAACTCTTGAGGACTCTTCCACAAATTACTCCTATAAAATAACCTAATAAGTTTTAAGATGGATCCATTAAGATTGATCCATTCAATAAGGTACCTTGAAACTCCCCTGATCATTCATGTGAAAAAAAAAAAAAAAAAGCCTGAAGGGGTAAGGACATTCTCCAGGCTTCTACAAATGAGTCCATGAAAAGTAGGGCTTAAAGCAGAATTAGCTCTGTAACGGAAATGCCATATGTGGCATTTCACCCTTTGAATCATTTAGTATGTGTCTGATCAGAGGGGAGTCAAAGCCTCCAAACAGAGCCCAGGGTAGTAGGATGTCTTAGGTTATGTGATAAAAACTTGTCAGCACACTCACAAAGAAGCACAGAAAACCAATGGAGGGGGAGCCCAAATAATACCCTGACCAGATACTCCCATGCCATTGGCTTATCAAAGGCCTGTCTACACAAGCTCAGAGGAGCTCAGGCAGGCCGGAGTCCAAGTTAAGGACTCTTACAAAGGGACACCCTGTCCAGGTCCCTTCTATGTCCCAAGCGAGCTTCAGCCCCAGCGTAGTGGTGTGAAGGTGACCCATCAACATGATCAGTGCTGGAGAGTATTTTGAAGATTGGCAGAGACTGCTGTCTCAGGGTATAGGCACATGAAAGAATGCAAGGTAAGAGACCTTCACGATTGAACATGACTTAATATGTAAGGATTACATGACAGGTATGAGACAACTACCAGTAATCAAATTATTTACCAGCTTGCGTGACACTCTTAGCATTGACTTTAAAATATAGGAAGTACTGAAATAGAGATGAAAAATAACTAATCCTCAGTACATGAGGGTTCATTTTCTTGACTACTCTAAAATACTCTTTGGGTGGCAGACTAATCTGTCATAAAATTTTCTAGGATCCTCCTTTATCTTTTTTTTTTTCTCTTGAACTGTAGAGTCTTCCTCATGATGGTCACCTTCCCTGACCAGGATGAAGCTTATCACAACATCAGATTAGACTACTATCTCTTGTCTACAGAAGTATATACCCTGCTCAGTCTTTCTGCTACACAAAACTTCCCACATCTCTTCTAAACTTTCCTCTCACAGCTTTTTTTCAGCCTCAGCTTTGCTCTCTCTGGAGAGTTTCCATTCTTGTAATCCCCACTCTGGAACAAAGTAGAAAATAAGCAATTTTCCACAGCTTTCATCATCTTTATTAATGTATTGGCTATTTCCCAAAGCTGCAGCGGTTACCTACCCTCTCCCTCCTGTTAATACTCCACTAGATAATTTGAAAGAACAAGCTAGTAAATACAGAGAATGTCATGACACACAATGATGGAGAAATAATCTTCTTACACTAACTTGAAGATGTCAGATGTATGTTAACAGACTCCCCAAACCACCATCTGGTTTCAGAGGGTATGGAGTTAATTTTCTTCCCAGCAGCTGGTACAGAGCTATGTTTTCGACTCAGAATGAAAATAATGTTGATAACACACTGATGTTTTGGTTGTTGCTATTAGTGCTTACCCCAAGTCAAGAACTTTTCAGTTTCCCATGCTCTGCCAGCCAGCAGGTGCACAAGAAGTTGGGAGAGAGCATGGCCAGGAAACCTGATTCAAACTGCCCAAAGGGATATTCCATACCACAGAACATCACGCTCATACATATATAAGTGGGGGGGGAGTTAGCCTAGAGGGGCCAACCACTGCTCAGGAATGGGCTGTGCATCAGTCAGCAGGTGGCGAGCAATGGTACCGTGCATCACTTCTTGGTCCTGGGTTTTATTCTCTTTTTCCTTTTTGAATAATTATTAATTATTAATTATTATTACTGTCACGGTTATTATAATTTAATTCTGTTATCAAACTGCTCTTTTCTCAACCCTCGGGTTTTACCTCTTTCTGATTGTCCTCCCCATCCCACTGGGGGCATTGGAGGGTGGGGAAGTGAGCGAGCAGTGGCGTGGTACTTGATCACTGGCTGGGGTTAAACCATGATACACCGAAACAAATTTATTTCCTGGCTTGTTTGTTTTATCTGATCTCTCCCAACTATATTGGTCAAATTACTGTAAAAAGCTGGAAATCTCTGAGTAGAACTTTATTACTATATAAGTGCGAAGAGCCAGGCCAGTGACCTCAGGAAGTCTTCTGTTGCCTCATTGTGTATCTCCACAACTTGACATTAAAAGAGGAAGGGGAAGAAACAGGAAAGAAGGAGCAAAGAAATGTCAGAAAACACTCACTGATGTTATGGAGGACTTTCTGATTCTTGCTAATGCACTAAATGTCCTACTTCCTCCAAACCTGTCATTAATCTCCTCCTGGTCTATGCCCCTGAAATAACCAAAGCTCTGCAGCCCTTAGGAGAGAAGTTATTATGTTAAGTGTTATGTGGCAATACAAATGAGGCTGAATATAAAATGCAAATGTAAAATATGCTAAATAAAGCTGATTAAAGAGGCATTTGAAAGTAGAAAGGTATATTAAAAAATGAGTCCTGTCACATTTTTGCATTCCACGCAAAAAAAACCCATGCCATTTTAATTTTCAGTATAGGAATTTGAATGCACAAATCAGTATTATCAGTGTGACTGGCTCAGTAGAGCATATGAGACTTCAGTGGATATAGTGGTACAGGAGCTGGAAGTGTGCAGCTCTGGTCTTAAGCACAAAGTGAAAGTTGTGTATTTTCACAGAGAGAAGATAATTTCATTCTTTTTCTCAATTTCGTATTTGAACTGGGTTTTTTTCCATTTAATTTATCAAAGACATTTACTTTTATTCAAATATCATGGTATTAGGAGCAGAAAGTCATGCAAAAGAACTACAGGATGTTTTTCTCTAATTTATTTCAAAATGTTTCTCTGTGGATTTTGTTGAGTCCCAGTCCATGACTGTAATTTAATCCTTCAGAAAATTCAAAGAAGAGCCGATGGCTGATGGCCTGTGGGCTAATTCAGATGCTGATTACCTGGCTACCAGGCCAAGATGGGCACCACCAGTAACACCCAATGATCTTGGCCCATGACCAAGCAATTCTTTCAGCTCCTGCTGCCCTCCAAAGGATGAAGCAAGCTAACTGAGCTACACATGGTGTGTTGTGGAGTAAGGCAAGGGCTGGAAGCAAAGGTGGGATATGAGCGCACATAGAGTTTTGTATCCAGTCCCTCCTACCCTCATAGGGTGTGGAGATGAGGGAATAGCAACATGAGTTGATGTAAACAAATAGAGAAGGAAACAATACTCTGAGCATCTCTTCTCTTGAAATACCCAGTTCACCACCCTCTATGGGCAGTTAAGCCAGACTGAAGATCATAGAATCAGAGAATCATAGAATCAGACAGGTTGGAAAGGACCTCTGAGATCATCAAGTCCAACCCTTGATCCAACACCACCGCGGTTAATAGACTATGGCACTAAGTGCCACGTCCAGCCTCATCTTGAAAACCTCCAGGGATGGAGAATCCACCACTTCCCTGGGCAGCCCATTCCAATGGCTGATTACTCTCTCTGTAAAGAATTTCTTTCTGATATCTAACCTAAACCTCCCCTGGCACAGCTTAAGGCCATGCCCTCTTGTCTTACTCCTTGCCTGGGAGAAGAGACCAACCCCCACCTGGCTACAACCTCCTTTCAGATAGTTGTAGAGAGCGATTAATGACAGCTAGCAGAGGAACAAGAGTCAAAAGTTCAGACAGAACTCTGATAAGTGCTTTTCTGCTGCTTCCAGGGTAAACTTCACAGAATAGCTCGTTTGGTAGCATTGCTTCTAATAAACCCTGAGAAACAAAAGATAGTTGCTTCACCCTAGCGCTCTGGGTGAGTGCTGTATCCAACCTCGCTCCAGTGTTTGCACAGCACTGAGTCTTAGCAAACAATTTTTCCTAGAAGCAGCACACGGAAAGCCCAATGCAAAGACACCTAACCACTTCCACAGGGACAAAACTGATGCCAAACAGGCAATTCAACCCCTGCAAGACACAGTCTAACAAAGCCGCTGTATCAGTATTTGGTTTCCCAGCATGTCTTCTGGTAGCCATATAATCCGACTTCCCAGTCTGAACACAGGTATCTCATAACTGCCCATCTGTCCTCCCCTGCTTCATGCAGCATCTCACCATTAACAAGTTACAAAATTCCTGCACTGCATTTTCTTCCTGAGGAAACCCATTGCTAATGAATACAGAAGACTATTTCTGCAAAAATACATATGTGTCAGACTATCTGAAATTCCCCTGCAATGCCCAGGTAATGTGCATTAGCCATAAACAGAAGAAAAACCCTGTCATGGGTTCACTTGTTCTAAAAACTAAACACGGAATTTTCCCTTCCCCTTGCCCCACTGTGTGGGAGGGATGTTTGAATGGGCAGAATGGTTTTGCCTTGGGGATTTGACTAATACAAAAGAACTGGCCAACAGACTGACATTCCAGGCTGATAGACTGGGGAGGGGCTAGGAGACTCTTTACTTTGGGGTTTTTTTTCCCTCTCCCGGAGGGGCAGAACAAGGCTCAGTTCATGGTTGCAGGAACAAGGGAGGGTGTGCGTTGGAAAAGCTGGGAGGCTGCTTTGTTCTCAGCCTGGCTGCCTGCCTTGCTGGCACCCTGTTTTCTGCCCCCACCCCACCCCGGTGGACCTGCTTGGACTCCATCGGAGAGGAACTATTTGGGAAGAGAGAGAGCCACCTTTGTCTTCCCGTTCCCGTGTTTTTGGCAG
>VXAY01004360.1:179022-212321 GCA_013399855.1 Oxyruncus cristatus
GTGGTTTTTTTTTTTTTTTTTTGTGCACATGACTGAAGGAAGGGGAAGTCACACGGCCAGCAGCAAACAATGTGAGTCCCCTTTGGGAAGAACCTTCTTTTCTTCTTTTTCCCCTTCCCGGTGAGGGGGAGAAAAGGGCTCCATTTCGGCTCCCCCAGCACACCCATGTGGCGCCTGCCGGAGCCCAACAGCGCCCCCTGTCTGCCAACCCCAAGCACTGCAGGTTCTGCACCTTCAGCGATCCAACAGCGCCCCCTGCTGACTATGGTTAGAATTGCACCAAAAAGCACAAACTGAACTGTTTACTTTTCACTGAAAGGGATTTTTGGGTAGAGGGTTATTGTACGGTTGGGGTTTTGGTTTGTGTTCTTTTGTTGTTCTGCCATATATCCTTTAACAAAGAGCTGTTATTTTTATCTTTCTCCACACTTTCTCAATTGGAGCCTCTTCATTTTGGATTTACACTTGCTTAGAGGAAGGAGTTTTGGTCTTCCTTATAACTCATCCTCCTTAGCAAAACACTTCTGTCTCATTAAACTGAGAAAACCCCAGCGCCAAAGCAGTGAGTACATTTCCATGCCCGCTCAGCTCTTGGCCTGTTTCCCATGACTGCTCTGCTTTCTACTGAGAGACTCTGCTCAAGTGCATTCACCATGGGCCAAACGTCAAGTGCTCACCATAAAGTTCCTCCTCATCCTTCTTTTTATATGTTCTACTATTTTCTTATCCTCCTGGTCCATCAAAAGATTTTTTTTTAATTAAAAACCCACTTTTTTTTTTATGCCCTCGTGATTTTCTTTTATATGGTCAGCAGGTTTGATTCATTTCATAAATTAATTATTTTGAGCTCCATCAGGACTGCATGGCTCTCATCTTCCCTAATTAGATTGAATTCAATGCCTCTAGATTCATTCCTAGAGGGGAAAGGGGAATTCATATTTTACTTGATGTACCTGATATTGGACAACTGTCTCTTCAAATCTTAAATCTGAGGAACTTTCATAGTTTAGACTTAATCAAAATACCCAGTATGCTTTGATGTCAGGAAAAACACAGATACAAAAACATGAAAGCTTCTCCCTCTTTCTCTTTCACCCTACTTCTTTCTTAGTCTCAAGACTCCCTCATATTCACCATTCCCCTTTTTGATTCTAACATGATCTTTCAGCTTTTATCTTTCTTTACATGAGTCCATTCCCTCTACTGAGATTGGCTTCATTGTGTAAGGTAAAGATACTCAGCAGTAGCATAGGTCACCAGACTGACTAATTTGTTCATGAAATATATTTCCACGTATCATTCAGAAAAGGTAAAATTTCTGTCTCCTTTTATTTTAGGTGAGCAATTTATCCCATTTAAGTAATTCTCTGCCAATAGATATGGCTGTTCTGCATTACAGTAACTCCACAGCTGCTGCCTTTGAAGAGTAAATACAGATAGTTAATGACAAAACTCCTAAATTCCCCCAGGTTTTGCCATTCCTTTTTAAAGTATTTTTAAAAAGATGTTAATTTTCCTTGATGTACTAGGGATACCATTCAGGAACTGGTTTTGAAGTTCAGTCCACCAGGCCTTTCTCCTCTAGCCACTGATGGAGGAGTCCTTCATGATGGTAAGATAGCACAGACACCTAAGGCCAGTCCAGTTTAAAATCTGTCTCACCATATGGCTTGAAACCTGTGTTTCTCATTTTATTTAGCAATTTCATAACAGCTGGCACTGCTGACTTTATCAGAATTGCTAGGATATAGAAGGCAGCACAACAAGACAACAAAAAGGCCCCTGCTAGTGTAGAGTGCCAAGTTAGTATATTATTTTTCACTCCTCATTAATTCTAGTGGTGTTCTCACACTTAGTCTCTGTATTGTGACCAGCCACAGGAGGTGCTTGGTAACTCCTTCATGCCTATAGGAAGGAGTAAGGCCACTGAGCAGAGGTCACCAAGACCAGCTTTGCTGGATCACCTTATTCCTCCATGAATTCATGACATACTTAAGGTTTAAGGTTATGAGTGGATTTCATTTGAAAGACACTCAAAATAAGCATGACTACTAAATCCTATAAAGAAGTTCAGGTTAAATAGCACACTTCACTGAAGGCTTTATTATACACAGACAAGATCATATTGTGGGAAACTTGTTTCAGTCATTAGGTCTTAACCCCCACACTTACCTTTCTTCCCAGCTGGGTTCTCACTAACCTTTAGTAGCTGTAGACTTGGATAAGAGTAGAGTGATCTTCAGTTAAGACAACATATACCAAGTAAAAGCAAGCTATGGAAGAAAAGTGGTAGAAATGCAAAAAAACATCCTCTTCCCCAAACCTGAATACTATCAGGTTGGAGAATTGCAGGGTGAGGGAGAAATGAAAAACATAACTTTGAAGAGAGGGATAAAGAGCGATTCTGAGGAAATGTCCCCACGAGAGACAATAGATTTTATATATTAAAACACTCTTAGATTAATAAGAATACATATTTTTATGACTATTGAATATTTAATTGATTTGTGAACTTTTATGTACTCCAAAGAAATGTTAATGCAACACATGCAAAGAGCAGGTAGCAAAAGGTGTCATCTGCCATGCGGGGAACTAACTGCTGTAGAAGAATATTTGCATAAATGCCTTGTAGATTTCTTGGAAACCCTCTCTTCTAATCTGGAGGGAACAGGCAGGACAAAAACATTCCTGGGACCACAGGTAAGACAGGTAAGCCCATATTCAGGGTCAGAGTCATATCCTGTCTTTATCTGCAACAGCCAGCAGCAGGGGCAAAAAAATCTGTCTTGGAGTCTTTAATCCTGGTCTGGAGGGAAATGTTGCAGCTCAGTCACTGCATAAGCATAGTACATGCTGAGTTCCCTCAGGTGCATAAGGCTGCAGAGATGCTCTTTCACTCCCCAGGGAAGGTATGCACATTGACTCTGGTAAAGACAGAGGTGTCCTTTAGGTCAGCACACTGACCTCATGGCACAAGCAGCTGTTACAAGCCCTTTCGTGCTCAGGCAGGGTGTGCTTGTGGAAGAGTAGCTAAAGGTTAGCTGGGAAGTTTCTTCTGAGCTTCCATAAAAGCCCCAGAGGCTAATGCCCTGAGCAGACCTCAGCAGACTTGCACAGTCAGAGCAAAGACATATTCCTCCCACAGAAAATACCTAACTACCACCCACACACGGCATAGTGAGTTGCCTTGAGCTCCCAGCAGCACCCAGGGGAAAGTCCTGAAGTTTGGGACCAGTGCTTCACTTTTGACTTCAGAGCAGACCTGAGTGGAGGGAAAAAGTAGCCAAGACTCAAGTCCACGGTAGGAACATCTACCCATCATTTTTCCACATTCATGCCAGTCAGGTAAATGTCTGTACCCAGTCTGTTCCTTGCAGTAGTGTCTTAACACATAGAGCTATCACTGATGATCACAAATATTCCCATCAAAAAAGCTGTTACCTGTGGGTGACTAAATGACAGCACTCAGTGTAAAGAGTGAAATTATGGGTAAGGGTCCACCTCCTGCTTCTGTGAGCAGGAATGAACCTAAGAGAAAGACAGGTCTGGGGTGTGTTAGAAATCCATGAACCAAAGGCAAAGGCAGCTCTAAACTGTAGCTTTACTGTATAGTGACAAAACCAACAACAAAAGCAGCATCTAGGAATGACACACATAAACATCATCTGTCTGGCTTATGACAACCCTTTTTATTAGGCTAAAATAATAAATCAGGAGGCTCAAGCAGCCATGATACATGTTTATATGATTCATATTTTGGTTGATGCAAACTTGCAAAGAAGCACAAAGCCTGGCAGAGAATTTACAAAGCAGCCTTTGCAAGTAGATATGCATCAACATTACCCAAAGCTATGGAGACAGAGGTTGATATTCTGCCTTCGAAAAGATAACTATACTTGAAACAGATTGAGCTAGTAATGTGTCATGAGCTTCTTTCTTAGCAGTGTTTAATGTGGATTTAATTCAGATTTCAATTAAGTCAATGAAAAATTTCCATTTATTTGAAACATAATGTGATGAAAGCTTAACTATGGTAGAAATTTTTTCGCCAAGAATTTTTTTATACCTGAAATTATAGTCTTTAGAAAGGTTTCTAGGTATAAAATATGCTTTGCTACTCTAAAAAGACTGAGGAATTCAATAATAAAAAGGGAAATATATTGTTCCATTAAGAAGGCATAGCATGAAGCAGAGCTGTTAGATTCCTCTGTATGTGATCAATTATAACACTGTTCAGTAAATTAACACCTTCTCAGTATGTCAAAGGTCTTACATTTAGCATTAACGTCTGATATGCACTGCAGACTATAAAGGCAGCTGTAGTCCAAATATTACAACACTTATCTGGAACATCGACTTTCGTCCTGCATATTGTGCAACTGCATTCACAATTAGAGTTCAAGAAATGATTGCTTTAACAGCTCTCTTTTATCTCTCAGGATTTGCAACACACATCATATTTTAACGTGGAGTGCTTGCTATTACGCATTCCTTGTACACTTTCTCCATTTCCAAACTATGCTTTTCCTCAAAAAGCTTCCTCCAATAGCTAAAAAGAACCCTCCACTTAAAAAGAACCCTCATTGACACTGTAAGATTAATGCAAAGATTTTTTTTTTACTTTCTCAGGAAACATTATTCACATCCCTCTACCTAGGATACAGTTTATGGGAAGGGAGAAGTCTACAACATACACTATTACACATGAAAAGAAATTAGACAGCTTTATGACAGTTTATGGTGGGATCTTTTTTAATTCTCAAATGCCATTGTCCTTTCTCATTCATCTCAAATAAAACCTGAAATAAATACTTCATAGTCGCAAATGCGACATCATAATTACATTAGTAGTAGTAATTACTATTATTATTGTTATTGTTACTGTTACTATTATTGCTATTGATATATATGTTCTGATTTTCAGCATTACTATGGCAACTTCCTTTGTGCAGTGAGAAAAACATACCTGATTTAGGAAAGCCTGCTAGGATAACATCATCTCTTCTGGCAAAAGAGGACCTCATAGTTTCAAATATTTCAAGAGTACCAGGAGTAGTGGGGTAGGCAGTCTCCTCATAGGTAAAGATCATGTCTTTATGTTACAGTCTGTCAGCAGCAATCACTGATTTTTCCAACACATCAGCTAAAGCTGGTTTAGACTTTTCCACTCCTTTCTCTTCTCTTTTGCTTTCCAAAATTCCATGTTGATGTGTAATAATCATGGGCAGCAGAGGAAGACACAGGTTACTTATTTATGGGTTATTTGTATCCGTGAGGGGCCTTCCCAGGCAAGGTAAAGGACAGCCCTTCACAGCCCTTTGCAGAAAAAAGATCCTAAATGAGCTGCAGCTGGGTCACTCAAAACTGTCTCACTGACCTCACCGAGAAATCCATAGAATCCAGAGGAAATATAAAGGAATCTATCTGTTTTTAATGATGACTCAAAGGACAGCTAACATGCAACATATATCATCAGGTATTTATTCCAAATTCATCATTGTTAACATGGCCTCTGGCATATGTTCATTGGACATGAGATAATTAAGAGAAATTAGGCTTCATACCTGGCCTATAACTGAATACAATAACATTGACAGAAGAATGTGGTTTTGTTTTGTTTGTTTTTCAAATAATCTGAGGGAGGAGATTTAGAACACACGAATTTGGGAAACAAAGCAAGACTATCTGTGATGGTCCATTTTTAGTTTACTTCAGCAACACCAGAGCTTTGACCTGGGTATGTAGATCAAGGTATAGAGGGTCCAGAAGAAGGGGGGAGGCAGCAGGGTTATCAGCATGCTGACAGGACCCTGAGAAGAGATTTGATGGCTGACAGACTGGACACTCATTGCAGTGTCACTGAGGATCAGATCAATGGGCTCTGTGTGATAAAGGCAGCAGAGCAACAAGTTCTAAGAAAAGTGCTCACTGTGCTTTCTCAGGCATCTGCCTTTCCCTGAAAAGTATGATCAGCTCGAAGAACATGGGAGTTGGACTAGATGATCTTTAAAGGTCCCTTCTAACACAAACCAAGCTATGAACTAGCCAACATTTTATTGTCATTTTAGGCAATGGAAAAGTGATAGCAGGTCTGATATACAAGGATGGGGTAAGTGTGTCAGCAGTACTTTATTCTCAAAGGTAAACTAAAATGTTTACGTTCTATAACCAATGGTCCATATATAAGTGTTTTAAATGGTGAGCTACAACCTAGACTGGAATTTTATCATTTCAAGCATTACATAAATGAAGGGCTTCCATGCTAGAAGTAAAAGGAGCCATAGGTCTTGGTTCATCATAGAAGTATGTAACCAGTTCAAGGAAAACCCTGCTGCAGGGCACTGTGTTACTGAAAGCTAAGAAGATTTCAAAGGGCAGCAACCACCTCAGGGAAGAGAAATTGTCAGAGGGCTGTTAAATACAAGGACTTCAAGATTCAAGCTGTCTTCAGGTGACACATTGTTGGAGACTGGGAAGCAATTTTGAGAAATTATTATTATTATATGCTGGATATTCTGTTGTCCACACTTGTACCTAGGACACACGGCTAAATGCTACTTGACTCCATTCTACGATTGAAATTAGGGTCCCATATTCCCTTAAGACTCATTTTAACTTGGCCTCATGTCACAGAAGTCTAGCCAGAATCAATATTTATCCTGTAATGCATAAATAAATATCTGATCTACAATATGGCTTGAGCTTCAATATATGCTATATTATGCAATGTTTGTTTAAAGTACACAATTAATCTCATTCTCAGATTACAGTTGGTGAAAGGATCAGTTTTCAGGCTCTTATTTCACTGTTCTGTTTGCTTAGCTGACAATTATACTTAAAAATAGAGGGGTTTAGCCTGC
This sequence comes from Oxyruncus cristatus, assembly GCA_013399855.1. Taxonomy (NCBI): domain Eukaryota; kingdom Metazoa; phylum Chordata; class Aves; order Passeriformes; family Cotingidae; genus Oxyruncus; species Oxyruncus cristatus. The sequence continues at coordinate 185,883 of VXAY01004360.1, forward strand.
TCTAGGTGGATGTACTTGTAGGGTCTGTGAGTACTGTTTCATATTATTTTATGAAGAATGGATCATGTAAATTCTGTCAATCATTCCAAAGCCTTTAAGACTAGGAACTTGACTTTTTGCCAAAGGCTACATTTTTATGAGAATTTGAGAGAAAATGATCTTGCCATTTTTAAATATGTGAAAAAATGTTTTTTCTTCTCTCCTTTTTATGGCTACTATAATTTGTATTTAATTACTGAAGTCATGACTAAAGCCTCGCCTTAGTTAGAATTTTAATAGGCATGGTATAACTCATACGAGTTTTATCCAGTTGTGCTTTCTTCTGCATGTTCAAAAGATTAAGATAACATAAAAATTTTCCAGCCTTACCGTAGTTAGAGCTTTAATAAGCATAATACAAATGACGTGAATTTTATCCAGTTTTATTTTCTTCTCCACGCTTAAGAGTAAAATAACATAAAAATTTTCCTCTACATAAAATGTTATCATTACTTATTATATAAATGACACAAATTTAGCAGAATGGAAACTACAGCTACTACCAGCCCACTGTTGCCTTACTTGCCTAGGTAGCTGAACTGAAGTTCATCACTGGGGTAAGGAGCAGAAATTTGATCTTGATATTTGTCATTCAGCACAGGGCCCCATAAAAGCCCAGACCACTACAGAGCATGAGAGCAGCAAGGAGCAAAGAGCTGAGTCCTGTCTCCTGATAATGTCGGGCAGAGTTGCAATACAATCAGAAGTAAAACCTCCTGTCACATACTTGGTTCTTAGCATCAAAATGAAAATCCTTTTTAAACAGTTCAGCTGCTGAAATAGCCAAGTAGAAGCAATTTGGAAGCAGTGACCCAGCCTTTTTTTTTTTTTTTTATGACAGATATTTGAGCCCATTCAATAGAGGAGATTTTTTTTAGCCAGCTTTGCCCACATTGTATCACAGAAACACAGCACGTCTGTTGGTTGGAGAAGGCCCATGGAGATAATTTAGTCCAATTCCACTGCCAAAGCCTTTACCTTTTGTGACTTTGGCACCAGGTTGAGCTGGATTGTGCCCAGATGGTTTTTGAATATCACCAAGGACAAAGATTTCTCAGATCAGATCTTTACCATTTGATACATATAAAGCATACTTGAAATATCACAGGATGAACACTACCTTAATGCTTATGTAGTCTTACTAGCATGGGTCACTGCAGAATTACTCAATGTTTATAGACAAAATAGAATATGCACTACTAAATGTATATACATATCATTTCTGAGAACCAAATTTGGAATACAGAAAGAATTCGGAATAAAACTAGTGACATGGTATTGGTGAATTTGCATGTAAAGATACAGAGGAAATAGTATTCTTATAAAACTGCTCCAGAGCCTTTCAGAATATTTTCTGACCAAACTTTGTTTCATCAGAAAAGTTCTCATCAGCTGTACTGCTGATACTTAAAAGGAAAAAGCAGATTATGGATGACACTTTACATGAATCTTGTATTCTGAAAGGCAGATCTACCTGCTGTCCTCCATACTGAAGACTGTGAGATTGGAGAAAACTTCAGGTACTATGATTTTAAAAAGAAGTAAAATGGAATAGAACTGAGAATATTGCCTGGTCCCACAGATAAAATTCTAATGAATGTATTTTTATGGGTACTGAATAATTTTATTAGACCCTGCTGATATAATTAGGCTTAGATTCCTTTTACTAACTGCATTGATTCTGGAAAGCAAATCAGTTGAGTGATTTTGTTTGAGCCCATTATTGCTCTAAAGCTTGTATTTAGAAAAAACAAGGACGAAATATTTATGAAAAACACAACTGTTTCAGCATTAAGTAATTAAAGGATTTTAGCTTCTTTGCTTTGTTACTTCTTATCATTTTTGCCCTGAGGCCAAAATTTTATCCTACTTTATATGGTAATCCAATACAAGACCTTCTCCTAAAAAACACTCTTGATCTATATATGTAGAAGGCCATAATAACAAAACTACTAGTAGTCTGCTCAAAATTCTACATCTATTGAATACATACCATCCCAAAAGCTTTAATTTCAATTACATCTTCACAGTTTACCTCACAGGTTCAAGAAGATGGTCTACTGGTATGCATGGACAGTTGTATCTTTGGTAATTTATCTTTGCAGAAGAGAGAACATTCTCATTCTCCATGGCTTTTCTTTGCATTTTTTCCCAAGACTAGAATTCACTATTTTCAACAATTATTTGAACAGCCTTCCCTGTTACTAAGATCTGAAGAAAAAAAGAAAAAAAAAATTTAATGCCCAGAATCTGGTTCTGAAAAGTAATAGGTGATACACTGCATGTTACTGGCATTGAACATATTTTTTCTTGGTCTCTGGACAAGCTTGATGCTGGAAATATGTTTAACAGAGTTATGGAAAATACAGTTAGACTTCCTAAAACATTTTCCAGTAGTTCGAATGTTCTTATTTTATTCCCTGCTTTCATAAATGTGCAAACAGAATCTCCAAGATATTAACCAGACTGCAGCTCTGAAGTGTGGAGCTCTCAGAGCGTTTTTTTGCTCCACTGGAAATCACAGTGCCAGTAAAGTTCTCATGAAATTTCTCATGTGTCTTTCAGGAACTTTCAAAGCTTACCCCATTTTAACTCAACTTCTTCGGGAAAAAAAACAAGCATGTTGGACACCCAGGGAAACTTCAGTCTCCTCTTTCTTCCAATAATTAAATGAATGGCTGTCTTGCTTTTTTCTAATTTTCTGGTGTCATCTAAGTTGGATGTGGGAAAAGATAATCCCTCTGTAGTAACCTGGATTTGTCTGAGAGTTAAGAGGGTGCAGAGAATAACCACATCTGTGAAAGTGAACTCAAGAACTGAGGTAAGGAAGAGAACAGCTGAGAGGAGCAATGGGGACAGAGATGGTGAGTTTTCACGATCAGTCTGGGAAAATACAGATACTACAGAACAAACATCTGGACTGGTGACTGCAGAAAGAAAGAAATGGAACATGAGCAGTGAAACCCTTTTTTGAGCCACCACTACCAGCCTGTCTGGGCTGGCAAAGGGGCCCAGTTGCTGTCAGAGTGGAATGCTGAAGTAGCTCTTGCTCTTGGTGGTGTAGTAGATGGGGAGGTTCAAAGAAAGGCAGAATGCTTGTAATAACGTGGGAATTCCCTGAATTTCCGAGTTCAGGATATGAATAATCCATTTTTTCTTCATCATATTTCATTTTTCACATGCCACCTCTTTTTCTTTTCATCTGTTGCAGATATGTCCCACAACATTTGGAAAGTGCAATGAAACAGGTAAGAAATGGCTTTAGAAATACACCATTGAGCAACTGCACCACTTTCTGCTAAACTTTTTAAAGGGTCTCTCCACAGGGAAAAGAAAAATATCTGTCAATTTTTCTATATAAATGCATTTAAAAAAATTTTGAGAAAACAGAAACTATGAAAGAAGCATAAAAATGGTGGAAAGAAGAATCATCTTGGCTGTTGCTACCCAGAGAGTATAATCCCATCTGTCTCAAAAGTAGCTGCAAAGTTTGAAAGACTGATGAATTAGGGGAAAACAATAAAAGAAGGAAAAACAAATGTGGACAACACTGGAATAGATTTTGAGTCTTTGCAATAATGCTTTCATCTGCTGAGAAGAAGTTTCTTCCTGCTGTGCAGAACCGTAAGTAAGTAAGCTCATGAGAACACTTGCCCTTCTTTGGAATTAATGAACTTCCTATGAGTGAACTTTTCACACTGTACTAAGCACATCGGGAGGCTGAATTTCACATTATTGACAGTGATGGCTCTGTGTAATAAAGGACGACATGACTGCACACGTTTTCAAATATAAGCTGGCTATTTTGTCAAATGTAGAATGCCTTCAAGGACAATGTTATCCATTCAAGTTACTAACTTTTTGCATTATTATTTCTATTTAGAGTCCTCCATTTCTCTGAATTTCTTTCACCACTATGACACAATGCTCTGGCTAACACTAAATTTCTGTATCTGCTGCTGCTGCCTCCAGTGAATAACTGTTTCTGGTTTTCCCCCTCAGGACAAGTCTTCTTAACCTTGAAGCAGGTTCAGATGCAATGTTTTGAAATTCCTGATGAGCAGGACCTTCAAATGCAAGAATTATTTTCAAAAACAATCAAACAAAAAATGAACACAGTGACATGTTCACATTCCCCATGGTTCCCTTTCGAAATTATGGTACAAGCTGTCAAACAGAAAATGCCTTTAAGAGCTCTAAGGCTGATTATTACAATTGCATCAATCCCCAACTCCCATCCTTTATATTTGGGAGTTCTCATTGGAGTTCTCATTGTAGTTTTTTTTTTTATACAAAGCTAGGTTTTGTTTTGGTTTTTTGTTTGTTTTTTTTTTTTTAATTTCACATATGGACACCAGCCAAATATCTGGGGGCTGTTATTTTGATGTTCAGATGTGCATTGTGCTGTTTAGCAGACAGATTTTCTTTATAATCAGCACACACCCAAACATTTCCTCTCCATATGGCAATGCAAAAAACCCTAAACCAACTGTTATTAGTTAGCTCATTTATCACTTATTTTGAAAGACACTCAGCTATCATGCCAAGAAGCATAGCATGAGACCCAAAGAACAGCCCTTCTCTTGCTGACAACTTAAGTTTTTAGAAGTCAAACCCCAAAAGGTTTTTGAAAAGCCCAAAGAAAGAGAGTGAAAAACTCCTGTAAAATATGTGAGAAATGTATCTGTCCCATTTTATGGACAATATAATTTTCCCCACTTGTGCAAATGTTGTATAATGATAATTACTTTATATTACTTTTAGTATTGGATTCACCCATTCCTTTCTTAAACCCCTTAGGTGTACAGGTTCTTAATCACAGCATTATACTACCTTTCTCTGTGTTTTGTTTTATAACTCATTTTTCTTCCAGTTTTATGTCACACTGGATAATCCATATTTTGACAACTGTTATCATCTGACATCTTGATTTTGTTTTCTTAAGGAGAAAGAGTATCATTAATGTTTGTGCTGTTACCTAAAAGTCTGTGCAAGTTAATGTTTAATATTGATTTTAAATTTGCATTAAGCAAGCAGTAATATTTGAAAACTTTCCTTTGTTTCATGAAATCTCAAGATTCCAATTCTACAAATATTTCAAGGTGTGAAAAATGCTTTTCAGTCACACAACTATTTTGAAACCAAATTGCTGTCTTCTACACTTGTGTGCACTTGTCCTAACAACTGATTTTAAGGGGGAGAATTCTGGCCTCTCTTTCATAATTACTACTGACTTGTATTCAACAAATGAGCAATAACAGTTCTTAATCAACACCCTTTTTCAACCAGCAGCAGTGACCACTGAGGAGAGAAATGCTAGGAAATTCTTCAAGCATACATCTGGAGTAGATCAAGGGGTGCAATGAAGCACAGGGCAGACAACCCCACACCCATGGAGACTAAGCTTTTAAGTCCACAATACTAAATTCAGTAGCGTGTGGGTCCACAAGCATGAGTATATAGGCAGGACAACTCTGCCATGCAATGAAAATCATCTCCATGACTGCATTTAGCACTGCCTTGCCCTCAGTTTCATCTCAAACTTTCCACTGCTTTGGGTATGTTTTATTGTCCCTTGTTCCTAGGAAGTCTGTTTATTTGTATGAAGACTCCCTGTTACCTACCCATATTCTGCAGAAAGCCTTTCATTCAATTTCATTTAAAATACTTCCCAATCATCTTATAATACTTTTTCTTGAAGCTGAGAAAAATTATTCACCAGATTTAGGATATTCTGCTAATAACACATCATCATTCCTGACTTCAAAGGATTTAAGAGCTTTAAAAATTTCTGGCTGCTTATCACAGCAGGGTACAAAAATCTCTTGAAGGAGAACATCAGCTTCTCTGGGGACAGATTATCAGGGAAAGTTATAACCTTGATCACATATCAATGAACTTCTTGTTGGTCTTTTTTTTCCTATGGCTATGTAAATCTGTGCAAGCAGAAATAGAAAGAGGCAGTTAGGTTATCTGTTTCTCAGCAATTACACAGAAAACTTGTATTCCATGTTTATAAACTAATAAACTGTGAATAGTTTTGATGACTTGCAACAAATTAATGTGATTTTGACCTCTGTGTCAGGAGTGCTGGCAACAGCACAACTCCTATCCTTGCACTGTTTGCATGTGGTCATGCCAGCAACTGTCAGCAAATTCTGAGGAATACATCTATCTACTTAACAGAGCAGGGTGCAGTGACTCCCTGAACAGTTGTGCAACCAGGAGAATGAAAGTGTGAATTTATCACCTCAGATATGACTCTGTACTAATGACTTGGGCCACAGTCTGTTGCCTCTGCACAACAACACACTATCAGATGGATGCCCTAGCTTGGGTTAGAACTACCTGAAGTTTCTTTCCACAGATCTCCTTTGCTCCACGTAAATGAGGCTGGAATCAAGCTATGGTATATTATGAATATGATAAGAAGAAGCCTAAAAGCTCTGAAAACATCTGGATAGCAGAGCTGTCCAACAGCCATAAGTTTTCCTACAGATGGGTAGAAAGAAACTACCTGCATTTTACCAGAAGCTTGTTGAAACCAACACATTACTAGAAAATGTTTCCACTGGAAAAGCTGTTAGTTTTTAAATACAATTTATTTCAACAAACATTCTCTGATTGTTTCTGACAATTACCAGCTCCTCTGTAAATGTACTGCCCAGACATCTGCTTCTTCAAGCCCCTCTCCTTCCCATGCCTGCCTGCAGCCCAGGGTATTCAATATCCTTCAAGATAATTTTCTCACTCACAGCTAGCTCCTGATGCACAGACAGTGTATTTTTAATGCCTGGCCTCTCCTTGGTTCTCTCCTTTTAAGGTGACACCACCTTAAAAGGCACCCACTGTTCCGTGTGCAAGCAACATCCCTAGCATGCCTAGTCCTCCTTCCATAATTACTGTTAACTGCCAAGATCCCACCTTCCTCTGTAAGAAACCTGCCTTTTCAGTTCTTTACAGCCATACTTACATCTGATCCCTACGTTGGCTCAATTTTGAGTGCTCCACAATCTCCACAGTTGCCTCTTCTGGAAGCACTTTTATCTATCCCAGAGGCAATGCCTACTCTTGACTTTCTAAAGTAGGCAACTTACCAAAGTTTTTCTCTCCTTCTTGTCCCACCAAGCTAGCCTTACATATAGATATGGCTTTGTTCCTGATTTCCATCAGTCACTACTGCCATATCTGCCCCTTCCTACCTTCCTTCCTATGCCCCAGAAAATCCCTTTACATAGTAGAACTGCTACTTCCCTGCACTTCACTGGAAGTCTCCTACCTCAGAGTTGTTGCCAAACCCTCAAACACAGTAGAGGATGTTAAGTGATTTCAAAGAATGAAGAAGGGCTAGGATAAATTTGGGGAGTGTGTTTTGACCTAGAGCAGAAAATTTTTAATACTCTTCATTTGAGCTGTTTCCCTCTCCCAGGCACACAGTGGTGAGAGATCATTTGGAGAGTCTGATGAGTCCTTCAGACTGACATGTGTAAGGCTGTGAGGTGGCAGCAGCTGTGTGGAGAGCTATAGAGACCACAGAACCATAGAATCAACTGAGTTGGAAAAGACCTCCGAGATCATCAAGTCCAACCCTTGATCCAACCCCACTGTGATTACTAGATCATGGCACTAAGTGCCACATCCAGCCTCATCTTAAAACCCTCCAGGGACGGTGAATCCACCACCTCTCTGGGCAGGCCATTCCAGTGCCTGATCACTCTCTCTGTAAAGAATTTCTTTCTAATATCCAACCTAAACCTCCCCTGGCACAGCTTAAGGCCATGCCCTCTTGTCTGACGGCTGGTTGCCTGGGAGAAGAGACCAACCCCCACCTGGCTACAGCCTCCTCTCAGGTAGTTGTAGAGAGTGATGAGGTCTACCCTGAGCCTTCTCTTCTCCAGGCTAAACAACCCCAGCTCCCTCACCCTCTCCTAAGAGGACTTGTGCTCAAGTCCCTTCACCAGCCACGTTGCTCTTCTCTGGACCTGCTCCAGCACCTCAATATCCTTCCTGAACTGAGGGGCCCAGAACTGGACACAGCACTCCAGGTGTGGCCTCACCAGTGCTGAGTACAGGGGTAGAATCACTTCCCTGTCCCTGCTGGCCACACTGTTCCTGATCCAGGCCAGGATGCCATTGGCCTTCTTGGCCACCTGGGCACACCGCTGGCTCATGTTCAGCTTCCTGTCAATCAGCACCCCCAGATCCCTTTCCCTGGCATCAGTACCACAGGACAGTGTGAGATGCCAGTAACAGCTGGCAAACTCATCAGCTCCATGTATTTGAGATGTGAGTAGACCCTGTCTGACTTCTGCTTACTCCCAGTTCCATGATCATAGCAGGAGCAGGGCTGGAGTGCTGACTCCTATGTCCCACAAAAGCCGGGGAATACCATAGTGCTCTGAAAGCTGTAGGGGAGGTTTTGTCAGGAAATAAATGCTGGGTCATCATCACTTTTCATTAGAATTCACTTCCTCCCCCAAAATATTCACACTTAATTTTTGTTTGGTAAAGTTTCCCAGCTTCAGTATGAAACTTTTAATGGGAAGAGACTATCCCACCCCAAACAGAATATAACTATCCAAGGTACAGAGCCTGGAATAAGGATACATGGGAGATCAGAAAGAAAGGAGTTTAACATGCCTCTCCTATCATCTAGCTGTGGGGGAACACTGCATGGCAATGTATTAACTATTTTGGAAAGTTCTGAGGGCTTTGTTTTCTCTCAAGGCAGAGTGGAAAGGTTCAGATTTGAAGAACACAACAGTTAAAAATAAACACACTGGGAAAAGCTACAAATGTGTAGGTGGGGGTGTAATGTTTGTAAAACACTGTAATCAAAATATTTTAGCAGTAGCATTTGCAGACAATTCACTTTAAAGCTGCTATATGTGGCACCCATATAGACTGCATTCTTTAATTTTCTTCCACACATTCAGATCCTATTCCTCTTGGCACACTCACCCTAAAACCCTCCAGAATCCGATCCCCAACCCGAACCTGAAAAGCCAGGACGTTGCCTGGCATCTTTGCGCCATCTACTGTCTTCCACTGTTCTTAGTAGTCAAATCACACTTTTTTTTATCTCACAGAGCACTACTTAGATGTTTTCATAGAAACACTGATTACAATTTTATTGTCTTTTTCCTTGGAGATAATAGTTGCTCAGAATCCCAACCCACTTTTTTCCTTTTCCTTTTTTTCTCCCTACTGTTATCACAGTCAGATTGACCTCCAACAGGTCACAGCCTATTCAGGATTTCTCCAAATTATTTCCAACCCTTTAATAAGTCATCTCCTTTTGGTTTTAAAATGTTCCAACACTTAATTACCTCAGCTTCAAAAAAGATGCCCTGTTTCTAACAGCTTTTATCCCCAAATAATCCTCTGAGATGGAAAGGGGTCTTTTAAAAAGCCAGCACAATGAAAAGATAACACTATCTTTACACAAAGAGAGCCTACAGAGTAGTTTGTGCATTCCCTAGATACTTGCTGGATGTGAAACGATATATAATTAAGCACCTTCCTCAGAGCCAAAGAAAGGACCAGTGTCTAAAATTGTCACCTCCAGCTGCCGGATACTAAATGCTTTGTGAGAGAAAGGCTCCTTGCCCGAAGGCTGGAGATGTTCAGCTGAAAGCTTCTTCTGACCACAATCAGTAACCAGCAAAAGGAAGCCTGAGGCTATCAAAACCATTACTTTTCCAGACATGTCAGCTTAATAACTATCTAAGATATTGGATATTAGGTTAAGATGACATGGCCACAACAGTAACAAATTTACCTTTAAAACTATAGCCCACTTATTAAGACAAGCAAATGCTTTTCCAGTCTGAATTCATATACTCGATACTACAAAAAAAAAATTAGCTTATGTTCAGCTTGCTCCTTCTCATGGAAGAAGAAAAAAAAAAACTGGAAAGCTGTTACCAAAGTTTCATGTAATGAAAATCAGCCATTAGTACAGCCATAGGGGAGAGAGCAAAAGTGCAGCTAGCTGAAACACATTTCTGACAGTAACTAATACTGGATGCTAAGGGAAATAATATATGTAATGGGGCAGAGTCAGAGAGTATTCATTTCCCCTGTTTATACACCCATTCTTCAACAGTCAGCAGCTGTGAGTTCCTAAGCTGATGGATGCACTCCAAATACATTTAACAGCCACCAGTGGACCAATACTTCATGATTTTTCCTAATCTTCTTTTGTCTAGCTATGTGACCTTTAGTCTCCACAGCATCCTGTAGCAATAACTTCTTCAACTGAACTTACTGTGGCGCAAAAAGGATTTTTCTCGTACAGCTTCTGCCCTATCACAAGCATATTTCCCACTGTAATCATAACCTTATCACCCTATAAAGACTTTTCGGCAAAAAGGTAACTAGAAACTCAATTTCTTAAATGTAAAACCATAAAGCAAATAATCCTTTGAAAATAATATATACACGTTTTAGAAACGTCTTTTTTAAAAGGGAAAAACTAATTCCATTTTCCCTGATAAATTATATTTATCAGGAATTTGCAAGTCTAAAGGATCACAGGTGGAACATGCTATCAGAAGGTCATGACTAAAGAGACATAAAACACACCAAAGCCCCTTTCTCCCTGAGTTCACCATATGCTGCTCAGCCTCAAGGTGAGAACCAAATTGCATGTCTTTGGTGCAAGTAGGTGCGGGTTCACTTTATGAATTCACAGCAGAGATGAAAACCTTACTTTAAAATTGTGTGTGCTCTAATGCATTTTAGACATTGGCACTCTTTAAGTGTCTTATGCATAACCTACTAACTGCATTTTATACACCAACATACACACATACATGTATGCAAATATAATAGATTTTTCCTTTCAATTTGGAAATTCTGAAGCTAATTTAAATGTCCATTACTACAAATGAAAGTTGATCAACTTAAGGTAAACCGGAAAACTGCTATTTTCCTAAAAAGTTATCTTGAATAATTCCAAAGCTTTTCTTGCTATTGTTATTCATTATTTGGGACTACATATTTTAAATGCTGGTCTCTTACACTTGAACACAACACAGAAAGTATTTTCTTGCAACATTAATTAATGGTGTAAAATTGCCTTTACTGGTGCCTAAAAAGGACTGGACAGATTTCTGATCTACAATTTGCACAGTTCAAAAAAAATTATGTCCCAACATACCAATGGTGAAAAATATTTGATGGAACATATTTTATTAGAATATGTTGTTTCTGGCAAAACAATCTTGTAGGATCTTGTAATTTTTTTTTAAAAAGCAGTTATACATGAAAGATGCACATCACACCAAATTCAAAATAGAATATTTGGGATTGAATCCTTTTTGGAACGTTGTCCTGACTTCTTCCTTTAATACTGTTTAAACTTACTGATTAACCTAACATAACCTAATATATCATGTGACATATTTTACATTTTTAAAAAAAGCTTAACTCTACCACTTCCTACCTTTAGACTTTAATTTTCCAGCTTTATTCAGCTAATATATACCAAATTATGGCTACAAATGGTGTTTTAGTTTGGTTTAATACAGCGTATTTGATTTTTCACTCCTGACAGAATTTACCTTGCCCTGTCACTTGATAAATGGTTGGCAACTCCAGCTTTTTGTCCACTTAGCACTCCCCAGACATGGTGCAGTCTGGTGCTGTGCCATTAGATGTCACTCTGGACCATACAAAAGAAGATCAAAGCATGTCCTCGTTCCATTTCAGGAAGGAACAATTTCCAAGGTCTGCACCACCATGAAGAAACACAGCTGTGAGGTGCCTCTGGGAGGGCTGAAGGGCAATGCTGAGTATGGTGTCTGAGCTTAGTGCAAATAAGGCAGCAAATGAGATGTCTGATGGGTTGGATCCGAAGCCAACTGACTAACCACTTTATTGCTGCACTGTTTCTTACGGGCTCTAACTTCTTTTAGTCTTTCAGGTTGCTTGGTTGGTTGGTTAGTTTGCAGTTTTCTCCTGACTTAGTTGTTCTCAGTGAAGCATTTCATCAGTTTGTTGCAGCTCTCCCAGGGGTGACTAATGGTAACTGTGATCCCTGGGGAAGCAATAGCAGTGGCAAGGTGAAGCACTCCTACATTTGTCAGGTGGATTCTGCTGATGCTGAGCTCCTGAGGGGAAAAAAATCCTACATATTGACATCTTGTGGCAGCAGGATCACAGTCTAACTGCACTTACAGTGTTTGTTACATTCCCAACCTCCCAGGCTAGGGCATCATGGCATTTAATACATAAACTGCAAGGAGCAGAGCTGTCACGTCAAAACAGGACAAATTTTAAAAGTCCCCAGAGTTCCTGTTGACATGATTGTATTGCACACAACAGCTATGGAGTTTTGGGTGCATCCTGGAATTTCAGCCAAAGGGAAAAGCACTGCTTGGGATAAGACTTTTGCCCATTGCGACATCATTCCACTAATTCTAAGCAGCTCATAAACAGCCAAAGGTGGGGCGTCTTTGAAGTACCTTGTAATCTAATCATATTTATGTCGTTTTAGGCAGAGCACCTCATATGTCACAGCAAGACAGGGTTGGATTAATTTAAAAGGAAATTAAAGAAAGGATTATAAAACTCCAGAGGTTATTAAAGGTTCTATTAAAGGTTCTGCTTTCCAATGGCAGAGGCATTATACTGTCCTAGAAACCATGCTGCAGACACACACACCAGTGGAAAGCCAAAAGAACAGGGGCTGTGGATACAGGCTCTGATAGCCATGTATGCAAAATTCACTTTGAATCCAGTGAGAAGCACAGCACTGTCAGAATGAGAGCTCACATACCAGAAATTACAGCCTTCACTGGAGAACTTAGCCCAGAAACCAGTTACACAGAGAAGCAACTCTTATTCCTCCTCCAGAGATGAGGATCGAGAGCGCAAGCTTCTGGGGCCATATCACATGGCTGTGCTGTTTTAGGAGGTTCCCACTATGACTAAGACAGACAAAGTGACAAGCCTAAGCACAAACACCAAGGATGCAGGAGAGCTGCAAAAATCACCAAAGCGTTCCAAGTCCAGCCTGGTGTGTAAATATTGCCCTGATATCAGCATCAGGTGAAGAGTGTTCTTTGGGTAGGAGTAAAGCATTTCAAACTGAGGTGGCAGAAAACCAATATCTTTCAACTTTTGACTGCCACCATCACCTTCACCATTACAAGGAGCAAGCTGCTGCTCTCAATGCAGAAAGACGCAATTTCTGATTTTGCAACACAATTGCTCTCCTGAAAACCTCCTGTAGGATTCACATGGTGTTCTTGAAGGCTCTGACGGTTTGTCTGAGACAGCTGCTTCTCAGCCTGCAAGACAACAAAGCGTGTCTTTTTGTCCCACCTTCATTTTCTTCAGCATTGTGGGAAAAGGAAGTGAGCATTTTCTCCCTCATTACACCCTTTTGAGTCTCAACTTCTTTTCTCATTTTCCCACATTCATAAAGGGACAAACAGAAACATCCCGAATCTGTGTCATAGGATAGTAAAGCAGCAGATAGTAAAGCTTGCCATCTCCTCTGCATTTCACCTTATGCGTTGGAGAGAAGAGGTAATGCCGTTCATTTCAACATTGCCTCCAGAGGACTAAAAAGACATTCTTTTGCTACCTTAATTTGATGTCCTGAGAGGGTTGGATTACGGTCTTCTAGCCAGGATAGATCTGCAACAGAATATGCCAATTAGCAAATATAAAACATATACAAAGACAATCTTGCTTTCTGAATATTCTCTAGGAAGAGCTTTACAGTATTTTCACAAGAATTTGCTTGCAGGAAAGGAGATTTGAGCATTTAATTTAAAACATCCAGATGAAATATTTCTTTTGGTGTCCACACATGTGGAAATGCTTTGGTTTGTTGCAAGTGCTTCTGTGTTTGTCCTTAAATTGTACTCCAGCTGGTGCATCAGTGTTATTTTACAGGTATTAAAAACATTTAGCAGGGTAGCTGTTAGCTAAGGTTTCACACTTTTGATAACAGATAGCAGATGTTCTTCATGGTAGCAATGAGGATAGCAGCTGCCTCTGTTTTGGAAGAAGAGAATGAAGAACTTGATCCATTCTAGTGTTTGGAGAGAGCTGATCCTAGGGCTTCTGGCATACCTAGCAAGTTTTAAAAAAAACACTAATATCTCACTTAAGGTCAGAAGAAGATGGAAAAAAAAAAGTATATACCTTGCTGCTAACGTGGCTCTGGGCACTAACTTCTCCACCTTCGCAAAGCAAATTCTGGGTAAGGATTTCTGCCATGTATCGACTCTGTTGAGAAACAGCTAATGAAAAACTATATACAGAAGAAAAGAAGAATCTGGGAAGCAAGAATGGAAACAATTTCATGGATAATTTCAGGGATGAAAAGAGTCTGTGCTACCTGATTCTGCTTTACTCACGCTGCTGCGGAAGGCATGGATGTGAGAGAGCTATGGTGTCTCTCAGGTAGGGTTGCACAATGCTCTCAGGACGCTCAAGCCATGGCATGGGGCCATGAGCTAGCACTGCAATTACAAACTGGCTGTGCCAGAGCAGTGCTAGGGCACAAAGGAGCTCAGGGACTCCAACACAAAGAAAACTCACCCAGTCCTGCTAGCACCTGAAAACGTATCTGTGGACACATACTGCACTAATGTAGCAGCTGGCTGGAGATCTCCAAAACAGCAATGCTCCTATGGTTAGTGAGAACAGAAATACAGCAGTCTCTCCTGAGAGTGACGAATCTCAAACCTGAGAGGTGGAGAACAAACTTGCAGATAGGAGAAGGACAAGTCACCAAATCCAAACTTGAGCTGATTAATATTTGGAGGTTCACTTAATCTCTTAAGTGACTTCAGATTTCCTCTGTTTCTCTCCATGTCATTCTGGATTCCCGATAGTGTTACTGATTTTTTATGCTATAATCATTCTTAAATATCTAGTTGTGGAAACACTTTCAAAGAGACATTGCAACTTCAAACTCCTTCTCAAAGCTCCAGGTTAAACTAAGATAGTGTGGCAGGCAGTCAGGCAAAGCTTTGACTGAGATCTAGAAATGCCTGTCCCTCACTGACCTAAAAGTCATGCCTGTGCTAGTGGTGGTGCTATACTTTTCTGGTTCTCACAGCAATACATTTGGCAGTAACTGTGTACCAGAATATCATGGCCTACAGTGTTTTATAAACATAACAATTACAAAAGCCCCCATGTGAGGAGTAAATGCTCCTCTGAAATTCCTTTGCCAACTCTTTGGAACTGGTATTTGAGAGAACACATGCCCACAATACCAAAGCACAATTACCACAGCCAGTGGAACAAGAGCAGCAGCAATTCCCACAGTTGTGCTGCACCCACTCCCAACGGCAGCATGTCTGTTGTCCAGAAAACCTATTATCAGGTGTATTGGGTTTATGTGCCAAGGTTTTGGAGGCTGGGGGGGCTATAGGAGTGGCTTCTCTGAGAAGCTTGAAGCTCCCAGGCAACGAGCAGTAGGACAAGAGGGCACAGTCTTAAGCTCTGCCAGGGGAGGTTTAGGTTGGATATCAGGAAGAAATTTTTCACAGAGAGAGTAATCAGCCATTGGAATGGGTTGCCCAGGGAGGTGGTGGATTCACCATCCCTGGAGGTTTTTAAGATGAGACTGGATGTGGCGCTTAGTGCCATGGTCTAGTAAGGATCAAGGGTTGGACTTGATGATCTCGGAGGTCTTTTCCAACCCGATCGATTCTATGATTCCCCTATATCTGACACAGCCAATGACAACCTCCAAGACAGACACACCGCTGCTGAAGGCTAAGTGAATCAGAGATTGTAGTTAACACCTATGTAATAACATATTGAAGAAGGGGGGGAAAAAAAGCATTGCGCAGGGGTAATTGTGGACAGAGAAGAGAGCAGTGAAAATATGTGACACAAACAACTGTGCAGACACCAAGGTCAGTGCAGAAGGAGGGAAAGGAGGTGCTCCAAGCACCAGAGCAGAGATTTTCATGCAGCCATGGTCTCATGATCAGGCAGGCCATGGTGGAGCACAGACCCACCTACAGCTAGTGAAGGAGCCCAAAAGAAGGCTGTGACCCTATCAGAAGCCCGTGCTGGTGCAGTCTCCTGGTAGAAGCTGTGACATTATGGGACACCCACAGTGTAACAGCCTGTCCCTGAAGGACGACACCCCATAGAAAGGGACCGACACTGGAGCAGTTAATGAACTGCATCACATGGGAAGGACATACTTTGGAAAAGTTCACAGAACTGTCTCCTGTGGGAGGGATCCCACGCTGAAGCAGGGGAAGGACTCTTCTTCCTGAGGAGGAAGCAGTGGCAGAAATGTCTCATGAACTGACCATAACCCCCACTCCCCATCTCCCTGAGCAGCTTGAGAGAGCAGGGGAATTGGGAATAAAGTCAAGCGTAGGACGGAGCGAGGGGTGGGGGAAAGGTATTTTTTTAAGATTTGGTTTACTTCTCATTATCCTAATCTGATTTTGACTGGTAATAAATTAATTTCCTCAATTCGAGCCTGTTTCAACCGTGACAGTAAGTGGTGAGTGATCTCTCCCTGTCCTTATCTCAACACATGAGCCTTTCATTATACTTTTTCTCCCCTGTTCAGCTGAGGAGGGGAGTGATAGAGAGGCTTTGGTGGGCACGTGGCACCCAGACAGGGTCAAACCAGCACATCAGGAGACTGTTTTACATCCAGTAGGTCAAGCTCAGACCAAAGTTAATTTTTCAAGCTGGATTCTGATATGCTCAAAGTGGACCTGTCTCAAAAACTTTAGTAGACAGATAATTTATATGTAGGGAGTAAAGAGTCATTACCACATGAAATTTTCTAGCAGTGCCATAACTGAAATACACCCTAGTATAACTTTTGCTTCTCCAGGAATTAGTGAATTTCTTTGCTGTCCCAATCTTGATGTCGATTTAACCCAGCACACTCTTTACATAGGCCTCTGTCAATTCCATAAGCTCCTCTACTCCTGTCTATCCAAGCAAACTCTCCCCACCTGAGGTTGAGTACAAGAACATTCAGTAAGAGACGAGATTCAAGATGCTTATTTTATAGGAATGCATCGCTGCAGCCAAAAGGACAGTAAGACAAGTAAGAAAGGTCTTGAGTGTTCACATTCTTGCATCAGAATGACATGTGGAAAGAGAATGAGGCCACATGAGCTTCCTGTGGTGAGGAAAGAGATTACCTATGGTAGTATTATACAATACCAAAACATCTCATGTCCAATTAACTGTATGGTTTTCTTGCAATCAAATTATGATTAAGGGTTACTTAGGCATGGGTTTCTCATATAAACTTATAACACTTTAAGTGATTTTAAGAACCCAGTATTTTATAAAAAATTCTAATTACAATTTCCTGTTCCCTATGTTTCCCGGGTATTCACATGGCAACATACTTTGCAATCAGACTAGTCTAATAAAAACTACAATTAAGAATGTAACCAAGGACTCTTCACAGGCATGGGACAAATTTGCAGAAGAATAAGTTTTAGAGAAGGTGACATGCCAAAGTCGGGCCATATATAATGTTTATATGTGTGTTTGCATGTGTTTGTTCACACCTTATTCACACAAAAAAATTGTGAACAGAAATATTTAACAAAGCACAAACTCTCCAGCCCCCGTGTCAGAGGAATTAGAGATCAGATATGCATCTCCCACTCATCTTCTCCATCCTGGAATGTGCAATATGTGCTTTAGCCCATCCCATTGCTGAGCACACAGTCAGTGTCTCAGCGTGCTTCTAAGTTTTCCATTTGTTTTTCCATAGCTCACTAATGACTTATAACTGCCTGATCATCACCCTGCTGCAAAGACAATGATGAATTCAGCAGACCCAACATGCAAATGGAAAAGCATACAAAACACTAACTGTTGGTACCAATATGTAACTGGAGTTCAGCAAACCTGCTGGTGTTGCATAACATGCTGAAAATATAGTCTCAGAAAATAAGCACCATCTTCCTGCCAGCACAGCCCTTCTTCTGCAATATGCCTAAGAGCAAAGAATTATTGTCTGTAAAGTAATTCAATTTTATTCAGTAGTTAGTATAATTAACCTTTACAGGAAAGAAAGAAGTGAAAAAGAAACAAATTTTAGCTTGCCACTGCTCTCTTTAGGCATGGCAATATGAAGCAAAGGCTTTACTGATGAGAAAATTTTGCCATCATATTGTTCCACAGATTCATTTAGCCATACTGCAGTGGTGTGATGTACAACAGTAAATTTTGTCAATTTATAATACTGAAGCAACCTCTACTATGGTTTTCTCACTGACCCAGCTATGGGGCCCAGACAGGCCTCAGTTTTAGGAAACAGAAACACAATTGAAGCTCTGTTTAATTCTTTCAGGGTAGGCTCAGCAAGAAAGCACACTCCCCAAGGCATGTTTTGCGTGTATCTGCTCCTTCTTATACACAGAAGCAAAGCAATGACTGAAACACGGGATACAGGATATGGGTTTTCATACACATCCATTGTAGTGAACAAAAAAGGATTTAACATTAACAGAAAAAAGAATTTGATAAGGCTTCTTCTCCCATCGCAGATGTTGCTGACATTGATGTGCTTCTCTGGGGATACACACATTAGCACTTTCTATAACAGGTCATGTTAAACTCATTTTGTGAGTTCAGCTCACAAAACTAACAAAAATATTCTCACTAACCATTCAGGTCAGTGGTCAAAACTGGATCAGTCCCACTCTATCCTTCCTAGAAAACAGAATGCATTTCAAAGCATGCCCAATAAAATCACAGTCCTCACAAGCCAGTGGGTTTTTTACTTGATTTTCTTCTGCTTTTGAGTGAAAGAATCCAAAAGGAGCAGGCCTATGAGCACCCACAAAGTTAAGGGTGCAGTATCTGAATGCATTCAATGCCTGTTAGTCAATAAAAGGACATTACCACACCATCCTCTGCATTGCAGCCTAACCACCACTACCTGCACAGATCTCCAATGCAAATAAATACGAACACCAGCTAAATCAGCGTGCTGTGAAACTGTAAGAGGAATTCCTCTCTCCTTCCTTAGTTAACTACTTTTAACAAAAGATGTTTAGTTCTGAATGCTCTGCAGACCCAGAATTTGCAGATGTATTTGCAAGATTAAAATTAATGGGTCCTTAGGGTTCACTTTAGCAAGATAGTAAAGCTTATGTCGAACTTTTGAGAATACAAGTACTGTTTTTGACTTCAGTGGGACCACTCACCTATTTAGAGTTAGGGGAGTGTTTACACAACTTGCTGAATAGGTGCCCTGGGGCTTTCTAACCTTATGTCCTGAAAACTTTTGCCATCCTTAACTAAGCTAGTCGATACAGCACCATGAAAGGACCTTTTTTTCTCCCTCTTTTTTCTGGCATTGTGTTTTGTTCTCATTGGAAAAAACTATTTGAGGGCTGCTTTTTTTTCACTAACTAAACTTTAAGTCACATCTGTCCAGAAAAAAAGATAGTACCCTTCCTTTATAAGGCCTCAGAGTTAATCAGTGGAATGCATTAGAGCAGGAGGAATATTTTATACTCTGGAACTGCACACTGGCATGTAGCTGTTTCTGTTGAAAACACATTACTTTTTTGAGGAAGTAGGCTCAGACCTCACACACACCAGGATTTGCTTTGTTTTTCAGAGCAGTGTAGGACTTTGAAAACAGAAATACTATCAAGTGTTACACACACACACAAAGAACGGTGAAAAGACAAATCCACATGTAAATTCTGGTTAAGAATCTGATGTGAAATGTACAATGTGAAACAAAGCAATGGAACAAAAATTCCTTAATTGGTGTAACTTAGGCTTTGATGGATTAATTCCTTACTAATGCTGAACAAGTGAAAGAAGAAAATTATGATCTCTTGGACTACAAGGAAAATAGAAATGATAAATGGTTAAATCAACCAAACAACAGAGGCTGTCATTCAAAATATTTTTAGAAGATAGCTGTGAAATCCAAAAATATTTCCAATATTAGCAGAAAAGTACACAAGTAAAAACAACTGCCTATGTAAGAATGAGAGTAGACCCTGGAATGAGGGATTACAAATCACCCGGCGTAATCTGACACACAAACAAAAAAAGGTGGCTGGTTGGATGTGCAAATACGATCACCTATATTGAAAAGTTGTTGAAGGGAATGAAGTAAAAGGAAAGCAATAATGAAGACCAAGAACCAAACAGGAAGGAGTTCTGCAACTGTACTGTAATGTTGATGGAATTCACATTTAATATTAATGATCAAGAAGATTTTTAACAAGATTATAATGAAATCTCCATGTGATGTGAACTTGCTAAACATTATGAATTATAATGAGGGCAGAAAAATATTGCTGCAGAGCCAACAAAAATCAGGAGGACTGGAAGAAAGAGAGGTTTTCTGGGGAAAAATACAAGCTACAACTGGTGGGAGGAAACATGAATTTTCATCAGGATGACAATGAGTGTAACCAATAGGTGTAAAAGAAGGTATCACCTGATGTGGAGAAACAACCATTATTCTCCTTGGCTTCTGACATAACAGCATGAGGCAGACTGTGTCCTGGCTTTCTGTGCCTCATTTCACGCAGGCATTCACCTGCAAACTGTTCTTAGCAGGAGCTGAGGCAGAAAAGGGCAATCAGCACCAAGTGAGCACAATCCAGTGCAAGGCTACAAGCCACATTAGAGGAGGGCTGGACAAAGTAGGCTAAGCCCACAGGGGCAGCAGAATGACCATGCCTCCATTTCCTCTTTGCCAAGCACCCAGCCTGGTTCCTTCCATCAGAACAAAGAAGAGGTTTTGAAGTGATGGGATAGGACTGTTGACCCTCTTGGTACATATTTTTACATGATTCAAAATACGGACTTTTAGTTACAAAGATTTCAGTTGAAGGGCATAAACTGGAGAGAGACAAGAACAAGCACTTTCATACTAAGCTTGTGACGGTCCTCAGCAAAGCCTCCTCCCTCCTCCCTCCCGTGCAACCCCACCATTGATTCTCCTGTGACACTCCCAGGACAATCTGCAACCCTGTGAAAAACAAACAGAAATAAGCACAAAAATAGATGGACATCTCTTAACCCCTGGTAGCTGAAGACAGGATTTTACTCATGTTTTTAGAAGATTTCTCCTTCTAAAAGACTTCCATCACCTCAAATCTGGGTTTGTAGAAGAAGCTGTACTTGTGAGAGCTGTGCTCTCTCTTTTTCCCTATCCATTACCATGTAAGCTATAGTTCAAAATGTCATTTTTTTTAATTCAAAACAAATTCTGCGAACTCTACAAAGACCCATTCCCACCAATGATTTGCTTCTTTCTAATTAAATAATCCTCAAGACATCAGATCTTAAGAAGAATGTTTTCAAAGGCAGCTGTTCAGCTAATTAGACAAAATGCCTGGATGATGGCAATTTACTTAGAGTCACCTAACAGAGGGATGCACATACTACTATGCATTCTCTGGCAAACAGTGCTGGCACAGAACCAACACTATTCTGTGCAGGCCATATAAGGGTTCAGTAGATTTTCAGTATATTCCCAATGGTTGAACTTAACATTTCCAAAAACTGCCAGGCTTATGTTAGACTTGACTCAATCCACATGTGACTGCATCCACACGTTCTGCATCCTCCAACTAACCTTTTAAACATCTATTAGACGTCAACAGCTCAGAAGATCCCCTTAGGCAGTGTCTCTGCATGAGACCCTCAGCAGGATCCATGGAAAAAGGCTTGTAGAGTAGAACAACAGGTCAACACAGAGGACAGAGAGGCTGATTGGCAAAGTAAGGATTCTGGTGTACGCACCGTGTTTCTGTCATGTCAAGAGATCCTTTGTCAGCTACTGCCACACATGCCGATGTCAATACAGTCTAAATACACAACTAAAATACAGGCTGAAGCCTATGCAGGGACACCTTGTATCCCTACATAAGTTAATGTTACCAAAAACATACCATGAATAATTTTTCACAATAAAGCATAAGCAAATGTGGGAAGCAAACTGCAATTTAGCTCTTGAAGTTGTCTGGTATACCAAAGTATTTTGTGTACTCTGGACTTCATCCAAAGCAAACATTCAACTACTTTTCTTTTAACACATTTGGAGGTCAATAAATATTGTCCTTCCCCTAACAGTAGTCTCACACAAACTGGCTAATATGCATCCAAAAAACAGGGAGTAAAGTAATTTCTGTGGTCACATGAATGATCTGGCTTCACTTTCAAGTCCTACCACAGATTTCCTCTTTGATTCCGTGCAAAAGAGTCAACCTCTTTTTACATCTCCATCTGCCAAAGAGGGTAAATAACACCTGCCTCCTTTCTGATAGTTTATGAGGCTCTGAGGGCATGTCTCTACCACAGGTGCAGGCACACCCAAGCTGGCTCCATATGAGGAGGACTAATTGTGTTCCTCATTTTTCTAGAGATTCAAATTAGAATACCCAGTATTCAATTTACCAAAGTGCTGAGTGCTCAGAACTACAACTGAAGTTAAAGGGAACTCTGCTTGGAACAATAAAATGGATATATATTAACTGTATAATAGTAAGTACACAAAAAAATCAGGCCAAAGGCATCTCCAGTGGGCACCCAAAATGCACAAGCACTTATGAAATTCAGTGCCTCAGGTCCTCCCTTATTAAACAAAACCAGCTTTATACTTTTTGGGATGTTGTAAAGACATCATTCACTCATACTGTAAGGCACTTAATAGCTAGAATGCTAAGCATAGTTTTAAAAAGCAAAAAATTCTATCTATAGTGCACAATTAAAGTCATCTGCAGTAAATAAGGCATGGGCTGGAGAGTGAGGACAGAGGGCATTGAGTAGTATCTTTCATTCTATATGCTTATAGAATCATAGAATAGAATCATAGAATCAACTGGGTTGGAAAAGACCTCCAAAATCATCAAATCCAACCCTTGATCCAACACCGTCGTGGTTACTAGACCATGGAACTAAGTGCCACATCCAGTCTCATCTTGAAAACCTCCAGGGATGGTGAATCCACAACCTCCCTGGGCAGCCCATTCCAATGTCTGATTACTCTCTCTGTAAAGAATTTCTTCCTGATATCCAACCTAAACCTCCCCTGGTACAGCTTAAGCCCGTGCCCTCTTGTCCTACTGTTGGTTGCCTGGGAGAAGAGACCAACCCCCACCTGGCTACAACCTCCTCTCAGGGAGTTGTAGAGAGTGATGAGGTCTCCCCTGAGCCTTCTCTTCTCCAGGCTAAACAATCCCAGCTCCCTCAGCCTCTCCTAAAAGGACTTGTGCTCAAGTCCCTTCACCAGCCACGTTGCTCTACTCTGGACCTGCTCCAGCACCTCAATATCCTTCCTGAACTGAGGGGCCCAGAACTGGACACAGCACTCCAGGTGTGGCCTCACCAGTGCTGAGTCCAGGGGCAGAATCACTTCCCTGGTCCTGCTGGCCACACTGTTCCTGTATTGAGGAACAGACCCATGGAACAACACTGTGCAATTATATAATTAATACAAATTAGAACATAAAATAAGGTTATGTAAAGAAATTGTGTTATTTCCTACTGTTTTGTTGTCTGATTTTGTAACCATATTGTTCCTTCACTACAGCTTTTTTGTAAAATTTCGTTTACCTCAGGATCTGCAGGTGGAAAACAGAAACCTTATTCCAATTCTTGCACAAATCCAGAGCAATGTTTTAGAAATTAATGGAAAAAAGGTAATGTAAATGAAAAGTCAAACCTTTTAGCTCCTGAAAAATGCAAGCAATGTTTAAGCATTTGGATTCAGTGTGCTAAAGCTAGGCAGCAAAAATAAGGTGTTACCCATCAACTGCTCACTCTTTTTAAGTAATTCTTAAAGTCTAGTGAAACATTACAGAGTATCAATATTGAACATTCTTATTTGTAAGTCACTAAGAATAGCAGGTTTCTAAATCCCTATCATGCAACTTTCACTTTTACTGCTACCCCTCCCCCACATAATCTCATGGTTTTAAATTTGGGGGCAATTCACACCTTTTATTCTTTCCCCCAGAAATCAGATAACACAAGATATTTGATGAGTTATCTGAAAAGATTAAGTGACATCATAAGGGTTCTGGGGAAAAAAGTAATCAGTACAACAGGGGGGATGATAAGGAAGCTGATTAGAATAAAGATACTGCCGTAATACAGCCCATTTGGGATTTAATCTATGAAAAGATAAAACGATGAAAGAAGAGGAAGAACAAAGAGCAAGGGATAGCAGTTCCCTGCAAGGGAAAGAGAAGGAAAAAAGAAAAATATATGACCTTATAATATCTAATTCTACCAAGTATATACTAAACGGTAGTTGTGTCAGTGACTCGTATTTGGTCGTGTCAGAACATGGTTTGAATAAAATAAGGAACTGCGCTATATGTCTTTTTTAACAAGTGCCAAGCCAAGTGATTTACAAAAATGCTTCACTCCTCATATCTGCAATGGCATTTTGCAAGATTCTTGCCACATGCCATTCAGTGATGGTTGTTTGGTTCTTCACCACCTTCCATCTGAGAGGTGTTAGAATTTCATGCTGTCTTTTGTCAGCACCTTCACCTTCAAGAGCATCTTGGTGTTGAACTCAGTTTTTCTTTTCACCTTGTAAATGAATAGTTCAGTCATCCTGGCAATGAGGCATTGCTCAGCATACGGACGTTCCATGAGATGAATGGGGAAGGAAGAAGAGTAGAGGTATATTCATTAAAGAAAAAAAAAAAAACAAAACATGTCTTAGGTGATGTCCTACAAGTCATACCTCTCACACTTTAACTAAGCACTGTATGATCAGTCATTCCATCAGTCAGTCATTCCATCTGCAGACGGAGACATCTGTGAATAGCTGTGCATAACATATCAGAACAGGGCCTCTCTGGCCCCTTCTAACATAGTTCAACTTTACAAGGTAAAGATCATTCTCAAATCTTCAAGCTACATGAAAACTGCTGAAAGTGACATTATGAAAGCAAGGCTTGGGTCCTACTGAGACTATCAAATAATATGTTGCATGGGACCTGATGAACAAACACAGGAATAATTTGCCTCTCCGTCACCCAGCAAGAGCTGGATTTGACATGACTCTAGTGCTTTTAACATTCCTAAAGCTAGGGACTGCTACAGGGAAAGCTAGACTGGCTGCAGTGCTCAGTGGTGGGCACAGCCACCCCCCATGTGGTGTTGAGAAGAGGCTCCTTGAAGAACAGATGACAGGCAACTGGTTCCCACTCACCCAACTCATGTATCCCAACACAAAGGCAAGCAACATTCAAATTTAAGTATGATATGCCACAGGGTGAACAGAACATAACCACAGACAGATGGGCTGTGCATGTGCTTACTGCCTCATGGAGAATCATACACCTTTCCT
Source organism: Oxyruncus cristatus (assembly GCA_013399855.1). NCBI lineage: Eukaryota > Metazoa > Chordata > Aves > Passeriformes > Cotingidae > Oxyruncus > Oxyruncus cristatus. Next base: position 211,246 of record VXAY01004360.1, read on the forward strand.
GAAATGATGTAAATCTAAAGTGTGGCACACAGTTATCCTGGAATCTGCAGGATACAAATGCTTCCTATTTCAGTGCAGGCATCAGAAAAATTAAGTCTACCGTAGCACAGTCTCCACTGTGTACATCAGGCTCTTGGTATCAGGGCTTCCTCTCCCCCACTGCATCACTACAGACTACACATTCTGGTTTTGCTGCCTGCTAACCAACTACCTCTGAACAAGCTGCAGCTGCCTGTCTTGAGAGCTTTAAATGCTGCAATTTCTTGGTAGCAACAGCATGATAGCCTTGAATTTCCACGGCTAACTATGTTTTCACGTCCCATTTAAAGCAAATCCTAAGCCCTTCATATTACCTTGGGGCGGGGGAGGAGGCTGAGACATACGTTGATCTCAAGACAGGACTCTGCCTTGCTTCCAAAGTGAGAATCAGCAATTCAGTACATGACAGCGAACATGTGCAATGAGATCCCAGTTGGGTCGGTTCCTGGAGAGCAAGATAAGGAGTGCCAGTGCTGTGCCTGCGCCTAGCCGGGGGCACCACCAGCCACAAGGGGAAGCACTGGAGTTACAAACGCCACGTTTTTGTGAGGGAAGGGTTGTTATACCTGGGAGCTCACAGCACATACCCTCGCATCCCTTCCATTTGCACGCGGCTGCAGCACGACGCTGGGCTCAGCTCCGATCTCCGCAGCATCCCCGGGGCTCGTTGCAGACAGGGATCGGCGCTCCCGCCCCGGCCCTGCGTGCTGGCCCCCTAGGACCTGTCTCTGCCCGGAGAGGGCAGGTACCGCATCCCCCTTCGCCCCCGGGGAGGGGGAAGACGCGAAAGCAGCCCCCGGCCTGTGGCAGAAACGGGGCAGGCGGGAGCCGCCCCCTGCGTTGGGGCGGGGGGAGCGCTGGGCACTGGCTCCTCTCCCCGCGTATCCACCCGAGAGGTGGTCCCGGCACTGCCTGGAGCCGCAGCCTCTTCCCTTCGCTCCCGCCCTCCCTCTCTCCCTCCCCTGTCCCCACCTCTTCTCAAAACCGCAGGAGCCGCTGCAGCTCCGGTTCACTCGCTCGGGTGCCAGCGGCGGAGC